>CAUYQV010144928.1:0-38578 GCA_963574575.1 Galagoides demidoff | reverse complement strand
CCTGCCTCCGCCTCCCAAGTAGCTGGGACCACAGGCGCCCGCCACAACGCCCGGCCATTTTTTGGTTGCAGCCATCATTGTTGTTTGGCGGGCCGGGCTGGGGATTCGAACCCGCCACCTTAGGTGTATGTGGCTGGCGCCCTAGCCGATTGAGCCACAGGCACTGCCCATGGTTTTGTTTTTTATTTTTTTGAGACAGAGCCTCAAGCTGTCCTCCTGGGTAGAGTGCTGTAGCATCACAGCTCATAGCAACCTCCAACTCCTGGGCTCAAGCGAGTCTCCCGCCTCCGCCTCCCACGTAGCTAGGATCACAGGCGCCTGCCACAACGTCTGGCTTTTTTTGGTTGCAGCCATCGTTGTCTGGCGGGCCCAGGCTGGATTTGAACCCGCTACCTTAGGTGTATGTGGCTGGCACCTTAGCCACTTGAGCCACATGGTTTGGTTTTAAGGGGTATTTGCAGGGATGGATAGTTCTGTGAAAAGAAGCCAAAGGAGAAATAGATAATGCAGTAGGGAAGCAACAGCTGGTAGAGCTGAGCAAAGAAACTAAGTAATTACTCAAACCAGGGATAAGGAAAAGAGCCACAGCAGCAGCAGACCTCCAATTTACTGACCAGACCACTCAACTCAGAAATCAAAGTATAGTCATTTCCCAACAGCCTACTATGTATTAAGTTGTGTAGTAAGTGCATGAGCTAAGATTAGTGTACACTAGCCTTTCAAAGATTTCTACTGTAGACAACAAAGTAACATTTCTTCAGGGAACAGATTACTCAGATAAAGTCTCTATACTTTGGGAAAAGGAGATAAACAAAACCTTTACTGTGCTACATGACAAGTATCTAGTAGAACAGAAGGCTACTGCCAGGTGGGAGGCTGGAACAGACTTCAGAGAAACCATAATGTGGGTAAAAGTTTTTACTCAGGGTTAATAAACCCATCTCTTCCTCTGGGATAAGATGAGATACACTAGGCAGGAAAACAGTTTTTCAGGGATTAAGGGGAGTGGAAATCCTTTCTGCCTGGTCTAGGGAATTAACCCCAAATCTGAAGACTGATCAGGTTTCTCCTCTTTTCCCACTTATTCCTTTATAATTTAATAAACATTATTTTACGTGCCCACTTCAGTTTTGGAAACATCACAACTGTTGATGCTGACTTATGAAAAACTCAAGGATAAATATATTATTTGAAATATCATCTGTGATACAAATCTACTGAAGTAAAAAACCTCATAGGAAACTACATGCCCCATGTTTAATATCTTAATCATATTTTTACCTATCAAGATTCTAAAACATTCCCAATTTTCAGCTGGTCTTCAACCCATTGTTCCTAAAATCACTGACCACTTGGTCAGATGAGATCAAAGACCAAATCCTCTATAATTGATTTTCTTTACCTGAGTTTGGCATAGCTCAGTCCAAAGTTTGGGGAACAGTGCAAGATGAAGTGGCAAACCTTCATAGGCAACTAGGACACCTAATATTTGAAAAGAAATCAAAGTAGGTTATAGTTACAAATTACTCTATTGAGATACTATACTCTGCAGGTTCAGTATTACAGCTATTTCTAGTCTTAACTATGCATATTTTCTGTTTTAAAGAAATGAGTAAAGGGGAAGAATTCATAATGTTTTAATCAGTGAAATAATTTAGAATATGATACTGTGAATTTTTTTTTATACCTTGCACCTCATTCCCAAAAGGATCTGAGGCTTTAAACCTCCTTAAACCAATTCTTTTTTGAGTATTACAATTTTATATGGGAAGATTAAATAAAAGTTACTCCAGATCTTTCTTAGATGAAGGTACTACTATGCATATTAATATAATTTTCATGGACCAGCTAGACTAAAGAAGGGAAAGGGGGAGAGGTCAAAAATAGGATGTGGAAGATTAGAAAACATTGTTCTTTTGTTTTACCTTATTTCTCCAAAGATAGGGAAAATCATCTTTGTGGTAATTTAGTCAATGTTGTCCTAAGTCTACCCATTTCCAGTCTTCTCCCCGTCACATTTGGCACTATCCCAGAGAGTCCTACTCAGAACCTCTATGATTTTAACCTCTCTTCTCCTTTCCTCAACTATTCCAGATGTCAGATATGTCTCTAAGAAATTTGTCCTCTTAGAGGACCATCCTCTGCCATCCTACCATCCACCATCCTACCTTTCAAGGTATAGAAGGGGCAATACCACAGTCCTAAATTACCAACTCCACATCCTCCCACCTCCAGGAAAATAAAATCATGGAGGAGGAGAAATACGATACAAGCTGTCCTCCTCCAGCTGAGAAAAAAATTATGAGGCCAGGAATCGGGAAACCTTTTCTGTAAGAGCCATGATAGTATTTTGGGCTTTGTCGCCACATGATGTCTGTTGCAACTCTGCATGAAAGCAGCACAGGTAGCACTAAATGAAGTGCTATCTTTCAGTAAAGCTTTATTTATAAACACTGAGGTCTAAACCTCAATTTTCATGTGTTACTCAATACTATTCTACTTTATAGTTTGTTTTTTTTTTTAAATATGAAACCTATTAACCAGTAGGCAGTTACTGGTTATACAAAAACAGGTAGCAGGAGGGTTACAGTTTGCCAATGTCTGGGTTAGCCCCAGGATCTGAGAAAATCTTATATAGGCAATTCATATTAGCCACTCACCCTACCAAGGATATGTAGGATCCCTTTCATAGGTAAAGCCTATTTTATTTATTTTTTGGTCAAGATTAATTAATTCCTTGTGATGACCCAAGCAAATACTACCACCTGTTCCCTTTATCCTAACCTAATCTGATAGGGGTTGGCAGCATTTATCCATCATATAACATAATAAAACACATAAGCAAACGTGGACATGACATCAAATCTGTGGGTACAGGGAAGAGAATTCCTATGTACTATTTTCTTCACACGTATCCATCACCTGTACTATTGTTTAATACTTTTCCTTAGATTTACTTAGGCTTCTGCTACATGAACATTATCTTAGGCAATATAACATCTAGGAATTCACCAATTTGATGTACTAGTTTGTAATATAGTATGAGCCGCACATACTTACTAATGTAACAATTATTTTCCCTGGACCATCTTATGCAGTACACTATGGAAAACACTGTGCCACCTATAGTGAGCTAAAGACCTCTTTCACCATCCTACCTGTTCCCTCTCAGATCCACATCTCCCTTGGAAGGAAGGCCATCCCTTTAGAGCAAGAGAGTTTTCATTTCTTTCTAACATCTTCACAAAACACGGAGGATGAGGAGCCCCTTGGTTCTATGACTCAAGTTAGTGGCCAACAACCTCATACCACACACATTCCTTCTCCTGCACTTCCTTTTGGGGCATCTCACTATCATCATCTCACTGGGGCAAAGCACAGGCAGACAGAATCAACAAAGTTCTCAGGCACACGTCTGAGCTTTGCCTCTGTAAACAAGATGGACATGTCTAAAATATGCTGGCTTCTGCACTGCTCATCTTTCTTTATTCTATCACTTTGGGTATCTTCAACAAGATCCATACCCTGCCCCAACCCCACCCAGGAAAGAACTAATTATACAAATAAAAAACTATATATCCTTCCCTTAATAGTAATATTTTATACATGCTATAGATGATGCTGGTGTGTTAAATCATTTCAAACTGCTTTTGTAGGTAAAATAGTATTTCAAATTATTTGTACTTCATAGATTGCTGTAAGGATACATTATTGGTTTCTCCTAATTGAAGTATGTTATCACTAGTTTTCTACAGGAGTGTAGAAGCCACTAGATCAGTGGTTCTCAACCTTCCTAATGCCGCAACCCTTTAATACAGTTCCTCATGTTGTGGTGACCCCCAACCATAAAATTATTTTCATACACCTGTATTTGTATGGGGTGTATGTGATGGTTTTAGGTGACCCCTGTGAAAGCGTTGTTTGACCCCTAAAGGGTTACTGACCCACAGATTGAGAACTGCTGCACTAGATGAAAGTCCAAGACTAATGCTGTACTGTGCCAGTAAATCATCACAACATCTTAACCTAAGAATATTATACATTTGATCTGTCTAATTCCCCTTGTTCTGATACCTACTAAGCAATCTCCTAGTGCTTATGCGGCTTCCTCAGTAAGTTATTGAAAAAAATCTGATAGCTCTGGATATTGAGATCCCTGTGCCAGTTCTTCTTTACAAATTAGCAAACTGGTAACTAACTTTCGGATTATTATTATTATTTAGACAGAATCATTTTGTTGCTATGGCATCATCATAACTCACAACAACTTCAAACTCTCAGGCTCAAGAGATCCTCCCAGCGCTTGGCTAGTGTTTCTATTTTTGGAAGAGATGGTCTCACTCTTGCTCAGGCCTTCTTGAACTCTTGAGCTAAAGCAATCCATTTGGCTTGGCCTTCCACAGTGCATGAGCTTCTGAGTCCAGACTATAAATATGATTACTATGTGATTACTGTGTATCAGCCTAACACAATACTTTCGGTGGGCTGGTAAAAGCTGGCTTCTAATCTGCACTGGATGCCTGGCACTAGTCTGAAAAATATTCATCCTGGGGGCGGCACCTGTGGCTCAAAGGAGTAGGACGCCAGCTCCATATGCTGGGGGTGGCAGGTTCAAAACCCAACCCCAGCCAAAAAGTGCAAAAAAAAAAAAAAAAGATTCACCCTGGGAAGGCTTTTGGGACATTAATCAGTTACTTCCTCAGTCCATACTACTTTAATATCCCAAAGAGATGAAGCATGAATCACAGCTACATGTTCTATAATTTAAATTTTTACATTTACTCTTGCCAATTATACTAAATCTAAAATTTACAGATTTTGGATTTTCTTGGCATATCATGTTACTTGCAAAATAGCAATTTATTCTCACTTATTAATGCATTAATTATATATATACACACAAATATATATACATTTTTTTTTGTTGTTGTTTGTTTGTTTGTTTTTGAGACAGAGTCTCACTTTGTCATCCTGGTCTGAGTACCATGGCATTATGATTCACAGCAACCTCAAACTCTTGGGATCAAGTGATCCTCTTGCCTCAGCCTCCCAGGCAGCTGGGACTACAGGAGCCAAACACAATGCCTGTTTTTTTTGTTTGTTTGTTTGTTTTACTTTTTTGGAGATAGAGTTTCACTATGTTGCCCTCAGTAGAGTGCCATGGCATCACTGCTCACAGCAACCTCAAACTCCTGGGCTTAAGTGATTCTCTTGCCTCAGCTTCCCAATAGCTGGGACTACAGGTGCCCACCACAACGTCCGGCTATTTGTTGTTGTTGCAGTTGTCATTGTTGTTTAGCAGACCTGGACTGGGTTTGAACCCACCAACCTTGGTGTATGTGGCCGGTGCTCTTACCCACTGAACTATGGTGCCGCCCAATGCCTATTTTTTTTTTTGAGACAGAGCCTCAAGCTGTCACTCTGGGTAGTGTGCCATGGCATCACAGCTCACAGCAACCTCCAACTCCTGGGCTCAAGCGAGTCTCCTGCCTCAGCCTCCTAAGTAGCTGGGACCACAGGCACCCACCACAACGCCCAGCTATTTTTTGGTTGCAGCCGTCATTGTTGTTTTTGGCAGGCTGGGCTGGATTCGAACCCGCCACCTCAGGAGCATGTGGCTAGCGCCTTAGCCACTTGAGCCACAGGCACCGAGCCTGCCTGTCTATTTTTAAGAAATGGGGCCTTGCTCTTGCTCAGGCTAATCTTGAA
This sequence comes from Galagoides demidoff, assembly GCA_963574575.1. Taxonomy (NCBI): domain Eukaryota; kingdom Metazoa; phylum Chordata; class Mammalia; order Primates; family Galagidae; genus Galagoides; species Galagoides demidoff. Next base: position 32,869 of record CAUYQV010144928.1, on the reverse strand, counting down.
CTCTTGAGCTCAGGCAATCCACATGCCTCTGCCTCCCAGAGTGGTAGGATTATAGGCATGAGCCATTGTGCCTGGCCCATTAACAATATTTTTAAAAAATGTTAAATAATAAAGGAGATAAAGAGATCCTGAAAATGAAAATATTTAATTAAAACAGTGATGAAATCTAGAGTTTTAGTTTGTGCATCCCAATGTTGATTTTGGATGTGAAGTACAGTATCTTATAAAAAGGATATGATTATAAATTTTGTAGTACCATTTTTCCCCGTAAATTTTTTTTTCCAATTATAGAACCACTGCAGGATCATTACAAATAATTTAAACCTTACAGATACATTTAAAATAGAAAATAAAAGCATCCCATAATTTCATCCTTATTCAGTTTAGAGTATAATCCACTATTTTTTTCTGTGCATGTACTAAATGTGATTTTTTTTCCTTGCTTATATATCTACATACTGTTAACTAAAGTTTTTCATGTAGCTCAAGGAACATTCTTATCTTGTTTTAAAATCTGCATGTGAGCTATGATTTTCTTCCTTTTTTTCCCCCCTTGAGACTGAGTCTCACTCTGTTGCCCAGGCCAGACTACCATGGTGTCACCACAGCTCACAGCAACCTCAAATTCTTCTTTTTTTTTTGAGACAGAGCCTCAAGCTGAGCCCCTGGGTAGAGTGCTATGGCTTCATTGCTCACAGCAACCTCCAACTCCTGGACTCAAATGAGTCTCCTGCCTCAGCCTCCTAAGTAGCTGGGACCACAGGCGCCTGCCTCAACGCCTGGCTATTTTTTGGTTGCAGCCATTATTGTTGTTTGGCAGGCCCGGGCTGGATTCAAACCCGCCACCTTAGATGTATGTGGTTGGTGCCTTAGCCACTTGAGCCACAGGCGCCGAGCCAGCAACCTCAAATTCTTAGACTTAAGTAATCCTCCTAACTCAAACTCCCAAGTAGCTGGGGATATAGGTGCCTGCTGTGACAATGGCTGGGCTAATTCTTCCATGTTTGGTAGAGACAGGTCTCACTCCTGTCCAGGTTGGTCTTAAACTCCTGAGTTCAAGGTATTCTCCCACTTCAGCTTTCCAGAGTGCTAGGTTTATAAGGCCTGAGCCACTGCACCCAGCCAAAACTCAATTTTTAAATATTAAAATACTGTAGTTTCAGACATATTGTGATTTCAGATGTAGTTGGCAGCTTTCCTAACTCTCCCTGAATTCTCTGTCTTCTCTAACCCTATCCCTAGCCATTCTCACTTAAATAGCATTCCAAATCTCCTTTTATTATTTAGTATCTATAACTCTGTTGTCCTCTGCAATCTTAATTACAATTATTATACACAATAATAGTTGTCTTATAGATACTAGTTTAAAATGCACATCAACTTTATGGACGCTCTGTATAAATTCCCATTTTATTTCCTACAAATTTTAAAATCTGCTCTGGTACCCATATAAAAATTACCATGAAGACTTTTTCTCAAAACCAGAAATGACTTACAATCCAATATAGGTCTTGAGACAATCTCATCTCTGGTCACAACATTTTAATATTCTGGCTCTTTGATCTAACTTCAAAGTTCATAGAATTAAGGATATAACCAATTTAAATTTTCTACTTCTTGTTCAAATTAAAACCCTCTATCAATTCCTGTGTCCATTAATGTGGACTTTGTTTTCTCAAGCCCTTTTTCTAGGTGCCTCTCCTTATAAAACATCGTTTCAGCTAGAAGAGGGAGTTAATTTGAAACTTTGGGACATACTCTCTCCATTTATATGAGGGAAAAAGATAGCATTGTTTCTAGGTCTTCAACTTCATATTCAAGACAATGTCTAACTCTCTATAATAAGACATAAACAAACAAACAAAAAAGATCTTTTCTTGCTCCATTTGTGAAGGTATTGGTTTATATTTAGTGCTGTGCTATTAGTCACATTTGGCTACTTACAATCATTTTGTTTAAAATTAAATACAATAATTTATTCTTCCCTCCATGGGAAGAAGAGGGTTATGATTGAGAAGGAGCAGAAGAGGGACTTTTAGGGTATAGAAATATTCTATTTCTAGTCACATTTCAAGTTCTCTATACTCAGAGATAGCTAGTGACTACCGTGTTGTGGATGGTGGCACAGTTAAAGAGTATTTCCTCCCTGTAGAAAGTTCTAAGTAATAGTGCTAATATTATATACATAGAACTAAACACTGAGGCAGCACTGACAATGGTTCATAGTTGTAAGAGTGATTTGAGTATAAAACGTCATGAAAGCTGATTCAGCTGATGTAACAAGCTAGGTGAGCATCCTTTTCCTCTCCCCAACCCCCACTCCCCTCCATGTTTAATTGCCCTGAAAGTGTGCATTTGTGTTGACAAAAGAAGATCACCCAAAAGAGAGAAGAACATTCGCCATTTGGTCAAAGCTGTCCAAGTAGCTAGAATAGTTCCTCACATAACTTTTAGTATAAATCATATGAATACAAATTACCAAGAACATTTGAGAAGGTTAGGAAGGTCCTCTTCTTTATATGGGAGTAAGGCTGTATTACTAGAACTCCTGGATATTTTCTTATACCCAAACTGTCACTGCTAGGTTATGGCCTTTTTCTAAGTGCCATGACCCAGATGAATAATTCTATAACAGACACTTTGATCATATCCTCTTCCCCCACATCTTGGCATTTCACACATATATAACAGGTGGAAGGAACAACCCTTCAAATCTGAAGATGCTCTAATCACTTACCAATAAGATTTCTGAAGAAGTATCCCTGACAGCTGTTACCACTTTATGAAATCTAAGTTAAGGTCACATCTTTTGCCCTACTCCTACCTAAAATGGATCAAAATCTTTTCCATGGGAAGAGGAGGGTTATGATTGAGAAGGAGCACAAGAGGGACTTTTAGGGTATAGTAATATTCTATTTCTTGATCTGGGTGGTGGTTCCATTGAGTATTTCACTTCTTACCCTCTAAAACAAAACTACAAACACTGGAGAGGATTCTGGGTGGGCGTTCCCCAATGAAGTCATTAAGGAGAATATAGGCCTAAACTCTGGAGATCCTGAGACAGGGGACATCTAGAGAGGCTACATGTCTTATAAAGATTTATTAGCTAGAGGAAAGTCACCTAAAGTCTCTGGGTGACTCTGTTAGTTCCTTAACAGCTCTCAGGCAAATTCTTGTAAAGGCAGTATTACGGTCAAGATATTTGAATTTCTACTTTCTCACATAATTCATTGGTTTTGTTTTCTATTCTCATACTCTACCTTTTCAAATTTCTGTTCTTCTCACTGATCTATTTCATGAGACTTACCTCCTAATTACTCACATATGCACCTCTGCTTCACACTGGTAAGCCCACTCAGTTTGCTCTTGGCAATGCCAGCTCCAAAGCACAGCTGGCACTATAGATCTCATCTTACCCTCAAGATCAGGGCTGGGGAAGTCCATTTCTAAGTCTTCCTCCCTAAGCAGAGCAGTTTTTTTTTTTTTGTTGTTGTTGTTGTTTTGATTTTTGTTTTCAAATTCTGCTGGGAAAATGGTGGAGGACTTGGGCTTCTATGTACAAAAGTGATCAATCAGCCCTACTCCACACTCCTTTATAGGCCAGCTGAAACTCTGGGCAGTACTATTCAATGGAAACCAGTAAGTTGGTGTTTTCTTAATAAAAATTAAAATGTTCCCAAGAATACTAATTAATATTTTTAAACATTCACTTTAAAAGAAGAAAAAAGGATTTTCTCCCCTTCCTGAATGGCTAGGGGCTTAAAATAATTCAGTGGAATTTACTGCTCATCTTTTATACTTACTCAGCTTAACTAATGTTTCAGTAAATTTTTCACAGTTGATTGCAACTCGGCATAATAGATGGATGAATTGATGATAAGAAAAGAAGTAGTCTAGCAGCATACGATCATAAACGTCATCTTTGCCCTGAAGGTTAAAGATGATAAAATGGTTGCACTTAAATTGTATAATAAAGAGCATATTTTGTGCAAATGTCATAAGTTTAACTAAAAGCTGATTAAATATTTAAATTCTAAAAGAACCTAGTTTTAAAATTCAAACTTCTAGTAATGTTAAGATCTTATTTTCAGTGTGCAAATGCTATAAATTAAAATTACCCATTATTTCTATATACTTTAATAAAGTAAAATTACTGTAGGATTTTAAAATTTGACACTTTAGCTCTACAGACATATCAAGAAGAATGAGTTAAGTGAGATTTTTGAAATAGATTTCAAATTATTTCTGTAATGTTTACTAGAATGTTAATTATTTTTTAATATTTTATCTTGTAAGAACTTTTCAAGTATACTTAAGATCCACGGATGGTGGGCAAGGCAGAGTATGAATGACATATGGGTGAAGAAAGATAAAGAGGAAAACTGTTTTTAAAAAGTGTTGAAACTAAGATAAATTATCCTGTGTCAGTGTACTTTGCCTCATAATTTATAACTGACATTTTAGAGTGTTAGAGGACAGGAACCAGACTAAAAATGATGATAAAATCTTTCCATAAATGATACTATGCTTAGTCCAAAGGTATCTAATTTAAGGGCAACAAAGAAAGTCATTAATTATATGGCCAAATTGAAAAACAATAAGTACCTATCTTGACTTTTCAGATTTAGATAAATGACCCAGTTATAATTTAGCCTACTGACAAATACTAAGGCTTACTATTGAGGTAATTTTTGAGGGGAAAAAAAAACTTACTACTTATGCTTATTGTTGATTTTGCAAATATTAACCAACATTTCAGAGCACTAAAAGGAGAAAGTCCAAATGAGTCTAATCCACGAATGGTCACTAATGTCTAATCTACTCATAACTGCCAGGGGTGAAATTTTAAATTACTCTGTACTACAGAAACATGATTTTCCTGGCATCCCAACATACCTTACTGGTTTCCACCATTGTGGGCAAGAGGCACATATTGAGTTCAGGGCGCGGAGGCCGAATATTGCTTTTCCCTCCTATTAGCTTGATATTTTCTCGACAAGGGAAATAAGGTCCAAGAGACACTAAGATATTAAAAGTGTACAATAAGAATAAATGGAAAAAGTAAATCTCCACGCTTCAGTGTGCAGAACCATTAAATGAGATCCATATTCAAGTATTGTGCTAGATGAATACGTACTTGGTATATTGCTGTGATGGTAAGTACAATGGTTGTGCTGTAGAAAGGGAACAAGAGTATGAAGAAAATCATGTGGACTCAAAAGTACAAGTTCCTTGAGGACATCTGAAAATAAAAACACAATTTGGGTATTAAAGAACAGGAGTTGTATTTACCTGCTACTATAAAATTTACAAATCCTGTAACTGGTTGCCTCATGACAACCAAATTAATTAGTCTTAAACTTTTTGCTCTCCTGACGCTGGTAAAAATTCTGTCTCATCCTCAATCAAAGCTGGATCAACAGTTATTAACTGCAACAGGGCCATCATTTGGAAACCAAAGTTTACAACACTATTTCTAAGTATTTTATTTAACCAATGGATGCTCCATGGAGAAGTACAGTAAAAGAAATAATTTAATACACATATATTATGTGTCTTCATAAAATTAACCACAAGAGCTTAGAAAGAAACCTAAGGTTCAGAGTTATTTGGATATGAGGTGTAATCCTTAATCAACATGTTTATGATGTTGGCTGGACTGATTCTTATCCTCTAATCACAAAGGAGGAAAGCTCATGATGATGGGCTATTTCTGGTGATCAGATATTACGGCTATACATCTTTCCCCTCTCTGGAGAAGTATGATAAAATGAAATATAAGTCAGTAATTACACAGAATAACATCAAGACTGACTGCTTGTACATGACAGCCAGGGTTATCTATGCATTATGACAGTGGTTCTCAACCTTACTAATGCCACGACCCTTTAATACAGTTCCTCATGTTGTGGTGACCCCCAACTACAACATGAGGAACTGTATTAAAGGGCTGCAGCATTAGGAAGGTTGAGAACCACTGCTTTATGAGAAGCGTGAACAATTATGGTTTCTAAAGGACTTTAAGGCAGTAAAAAAATTCACTATAACCTTAAAATGGGGGTCTCTTCTAACAGCCACAGATTATCATTTTATTACAAAGATGTAATCAATAAAAAGGTGAAATACTCAGATCCTAAGAACAGTTATTGAGAAGTATATTCAGGCAAAAGAACCACAGTCAAGTAAGTCCTACTACATCAATGTTGGTTCTACCTTACAAACACTTAACAGATTCTATCTTGGTTATACAGGGATATAGGATAAGAGGATTATAGAACTACAAAAAACCTACACACAACTTAAAGTCAAAGAGCCCATATATATTAAGTGAACTGCTCATGACCAGTGACTAATTATCAGCAGGTTAACAAATAGAACTTGATTTTCTTAGGACCTGCGAGCCAAAGTTACACACAAAAAGTACAAATGTTTTCCAAGCACTACAGACCTCATCATCACCTCTTACAAAACTAAAAAATAAACACAAAAAAAACCCTAAAAAAAATGTTTTTCCATTAGGTGTATTTTTCAAGTAACTTACCTATACACGCATTTCTAAGTTCTGGAGGACTATAGGAATTAAGAAGAGTTAACAGTTTATGCGCAAATTCAATTCGCTCCTGCCACTGGATTAATGCTTGTTTCACATCTGCAAATATAAAAGCATACATAAATATGCCACTTGAGATCCAATTTTCTCAAATCTTTTCCTGTTGTAAACTAGAGAATGCTAATGCTAAGAAATTAAAATTAATTACATAAATATTTTTGGTAAAAGCTAAATCATTTTCATGAGATAACTACTAATGTTAAACATGCTAGATTTTTAAAGTATATATTTCAGTGATAAACATGTTCCACTTTCTAGGAATGTTTATGAAGTGCAGAGTTCTTACTATTATAGGGACACATATTTATTTCTCTTGAAACAACAAATGATCTAATGAAGTTTCTAGCTAGAGAACCTTCAGAGAATACCCAATTTGTTACTGTGTCTGGAAATGTATGCCAGTCTCTGAAATCTTAACACTTCTGGCATGTATGTCTATTTTCAGGCAAGCATAAAGAAAATATATAAGAACATTCCGATATTATATCAGGAAGTCATTACAAACATTTCCTGATGGTCAGCTAGTTTTGGCACCATCTTCTGTGCATAAACTAGAGATAAAGACAATTTTGTTGGAGCATGTGATTTAAACCTTATTCTCTTTAATAAAACAAAACAAAACAAAAAGAAGTAGAAATGACCAAACCTTTTCTTTGAAGATATGGGCGTGTAGACTTCAAAACTGAAAGGAATATTGACAGAAGTTCTACTAAATCTCCAGTCACATGGCAAGCTGTAGCTTCATGATACATCATGTGCAAAGTGTTGAAAGACTACAAATGATTTAAAAAAAATTAAAAACTCAATTTCATTTTTACTTCTGAGCCACAAAATGGTAGGGCTCATCCTTTATACACATGATTTCAGACTCAAACTGTATGTGGGTGTGTACATGCACAAAGCAAATATAAGTTTTCCATCTAAAAGTCTCCCTTTCTCCTTTTAGCAGTTCTCACCTTCAGAGCTCTGCTTGTGCTGTGTATATATCCTAGTCTGAAGAAATAATTTCTTTAATCACCCCTCACCTGCTCTAAGAATGTAAGCCTTAAGAAATAACAAGGCAGCAGGAAACAAGAAGATAGGGAGTTAACGGGCAACCGCTTTAACTAACTTTTCATGGCCTCTGTAGAAGATAATAGCGAAATGGCTGCCAGCCAAGGGCAAAACAATAGGCCTAAAAGAGATAAAAGAGCTCCATAAGATAGGAATTCAATTCCTTTTATTATATTGGCTTGTTAAATCTTAATTCCTTTAACCATATAAGGTTAATTACACCCCTGGTTTTTCTACTTCATTTTACAATTAAGCATCCTTCTAATCCTCTTGTATCCATCCATTCACCATCATCTATTCCCTATTCCCAGTTGAAAGGCCAAAATTCTTAGCTTAGAATCTGTGGCAGTACATAAATTAAACAATGTACTTGAATAGCATTTACAACATTGTAAGCTGTGAAAATAGGAACTACGTATGTCTTGTTCACTGCTATATCCCCAGTGCCTAGCACAGTGCCTGGCACAAAGCAGACATTCAAACATCTGTTGAATGAAATCTCACTACTCTTCACATACCTTTTTTGTTTGTTTGGTTTTTAGTCAAACAGAAATACTTGGCATTCCTCAAACACCTCAAATGTAACCAATACTTTCTTGCCTCAATGCTTTGCTTATGAAGTTATTTATCTAAATGTTCTTCCACTTACTTTTCCAAGTCCAAATTCTTTAAAGAGCAGAATATGTTTCAAACAAGTTCTGTGCCTATTCTATAATATCATCAACACATTAAGTGCCACGTGAGTTGTATTTAACTCATGCTGGTTTTGAGCCCAGGGCCTCGTGAAGCAGGGCAAACCTCTGCAGTTGGTTAGTGAAAATTTTAACTTGTTGATATTCTTACTGTTATAATCAGTTATCAACAATTTAATTCTAAAAACGTCAATTAAATGAACAGAAGTCAGTAATTTTGTTTTTCTATTTGTCTCCCTTTTAATTACATTTAAACTTGACAGATCAAAAGAAACACTTTACCCTTGTGAACTATTTTTTAAGTTTTCACTTACTTTTTATTGTACTGATCTCCAAGTTTTTATATTACTTTTTTATTGATGTATGTTCTAGGATTGTTTTGTTTTTGAAGTTTCTATTCCATTTCATAATAAAATACTGTGGCCCCAATGAAAAAAATTTTTTTCTTGTGTGGCACTCAATGTGTTAACTGAAAAAACTATCTTACCTTTTTTACTCTTTTGGTATTCTGGAATGTATTCTTTTGTCTTATTTCCACTATTAGAATAAAGGGTATGATGAACCTCTGGTGGCTTTAAAGTTATCTCACACTTGTAGATGTTCAATAATTATGGGAAGAATGAATGGCTGATTTTAACCACTTTTAACATTCTCTGGCTTCCTCTGATGATGCTAATCTCAGTTTCTGTAGTCTGTCAAGTAAGTGGGCTCTTGAGAAATTATGTTTGCCCTTGATTAAACCACATGACATTCACTTCCCCACATATGAAATGACTAAAATCAGTCTATTTCTAATGGTTGTTTTTAAATACAAAATGAAGAGAAAGGTATGGAATTACTATGGAAAAGCACCCTAAAAATTATAACCTAATTATTCTTGGAATATAAATCCCCACTTACTAACTAATCTATGTAAACAAAATCCTGACACCTATAAAACAGTCTACCATAAACTCTAATGGACATGAGACAAGAAGTTTTGGTGAGAACACTAAAATGTAATAAAATATTTACCTCAGTCATTAAGATCAACCCTCGATTAAATACAACCAGAAGTCTGTCTTCATCAGATTCCAATAGTATTCTGAAGGCACTAAAGGGATACACAAATTCCAGTTTGAGAATTCTCCATCAGGATAGAAAACTTAGGTTATGAAAAAATAAATAAGCAAAACTGTCGCCTAGGCTGGACTGCAATAGGGGTATCATAGCTCACTGCAACCTCCAATTCCTGGGCTCAAGTGATCTTCCTGCCTCAGCCCCCTAAGTAGCTGAGACTATAGGCCAACATCACACTCAGCTAAGTTTTTTACATTTTTTTCTTAGAGAGCTGGTCTTACTATGTTGTTCAGACTGATCTTAAACTCCTGGGCTCTACTGGTCCTCCTGCCTTGGCTTTTCAAAGTGCTGGGATTAACATGTGTGAGCTACCATGCCCGACCATTTAATTTCTTTTAAAGTAAAAGGAAGCTCCCTATCCCCTCACTTCAAAAAATGAAACAAAAAACACCAGAAAACATCTTTTTTACCTTATTAAAGTAGTCCAGCAGGAGCGGCCATCTAAGCAACGTAAGTAACAACTTATTGTTGTTTTCTTAAACTGTTTAATATCTTCTAATTCTTCTCTCATATCTGGCCTCTGAGCTATAAACAGCTGCATCAGGTTAAATAGTTCTTCCACTGCCTAAAAAGGCAAATAATCAATATGATGATCTTTTAATGCTAGAGCATTTTAGAACATCTGCTTCTCATTTCTAAATGTTATGCTCATTAGTCAACTCAAAATTACACAAGTAAGTTAGATTACGCTACTATTCACAGTTATAAACTTAGTAATGAATTCTATTTTAAAAGATTAACGTTATGCACTAAGAAACCTACAAATCTTAAGATACAAGTTAGCACTAGTTCCATAATTCCAAATGTGGATGAAATCATTATTTTGTCACAAAGATTTTAAATGCCTAAATTATACTTGAATTAATATTTTTTCTGAGATAATCCTTTGTGCCAATATTAGACTTTTTAAAGATGATATTCAAGGTCCTGATAGATGAAATATGGGAAACAGTATCTTAATCATTTGCTGTGATTTTATAGACATTTGCTTATGTGTGTGTTAGGAAAGGTTTGCTCTTCTAACACACACTTGTAAATGAATTGAAACCTCCAGCTTCATATTTCATAGTAAAATTGACATAATTATCATTTTTATGAAAATTTCTAACAAGTTGTAAAATAAAGGACCTTACATTTCAGTGATGTTAAGGGCAAGACACAACATAGGGGATATGCATTCTAATTTACCTCACAGTCATCAAAGACTTACTTAACTCTGGACATCACAATGAGAACTACTTCAAACATTAATCATGTGAATATGACAGAGATAAATTCACTGAAGCTTAATACATACTGTTATGACTCCTTTGAATTCAAAGATTGAACTTTTACAGCCTTGGTTTTGAATTTCTTGATATGTAATACATTCATTTCCTTTCCTACTTTATAGGCATTCTAATTTTTATGACTAGACATCAGGTTATTCTTTCTGGGTGAGAGATTCTAAATAACTCATCATATCATATAACAAAGGAGAGTTTAATCTATAAAGGACAGTCTATCTATAAGGACAGTTTATAAAAGAGTAAGAGGCAACAGTGAAAAGTAAAAAGGGGCTGGGTATGGTGGCTCATGCCTATAATCCCAGCACTCTGGGAGGCTGAAGTGGGAGGATAGCTTGAGGGCAGGAGTTCAAGACCAGCCTGAGCAATATAGAGAGATTCTATCTCTAAAAAAATAAAAAAGTTAATTAATTGAGTGTGGTGGCATACGCCTATAATCTGTAGTCCTAGCTGCTTAAAAGAGTGAGGTGGGAAGATAACCTGGGCCCAGAAGTACAAGGTAACAGTGAGCTATAAGTTGCGCCATTGCACTCTAGCCTGGGCAAGAGTGAGACACTGTCTCTAAAAAAATGAATAAGAAAAAAGAAAAGTAATATACAGGATTGACAGCTTTACACAGAGAGGAAAAAAATCTAATATGAAACCTATAAGTAGTCAGCAGAGAAAAGGGGATTTAGAGACTGCATATACTTGTTAGCATGACAGATTTCTTAACCATTTCATTTTCTTGGATAGAGCTTGAGAAACAATACTAGGGAATACTACCAGTTTTAAAAAAAAGTACTATCTATCTCACAGCATAGCACAGCATGTAGATCTTGATAATAAGTACCTTATTTTTAAATAGTAAAGTACTCATGTCCCTAAAACTGTATCATGAAGTTGAGATTCTTTGTTAGGGATACACAAAAGATATATTTATAAAACCACAAATTAAAATAATTAAGTTTTATTAGAGATAAAATTCTACCTTTAATCTAAGAATACCTATCAATTTTATAACAATATAGCATTTTATATGTGTCTTCAAGAAAATAAACATCCATTAAGTGCTTAAGAAAGAATGGTTAGACTATTCTGTATTTTGTGATCACTTCCCACAAAGAGAAAAAAACAGGTATTTTGCATCAATTTGAGGACACAAATATAAGAGGATCAATTTTACTCACTCCAGGGTATTGGCTGGCATGTGGTGTAAGATTCTTAAAGGCCCACTGGATGTTCTGGTGAGAAGCCAGTTGTCGTGTGAATGCAGGAGACTGCTCACAGCAGAGCCTCAGAATGCCATAGTAGGCAGGCAGCATCCCACGGTTAAAAAGCACCACATCCTGATCATCATGGTCAGCAAGGATGTAATTGAAGGCAATGTTCTTGGTTACCACTGGGTTCTGAACAATAAGGCGGATATTCTCTGGACAGTCAGCACACACATTGTACCAAAATGAAAGCAAAGCCTGTTTATTGTGATTTGTAGCTATTGCTGGCTCAGAAAGTTTAGGCTGGAAAAGGTTCCACAAATCCATGAAATATGTGGAAAACATCAGCTTCTCAGTTTTGGAAATTAAACAGTAAGTCATAAAGCTAAAATAGGGCACTAGCTTTGTAGTGCCATGAACAGCAGCATCAACATAAAGTTTGGCTCTTGAGAGCAAACCAAGGAGCACGTTGTAGACCTGATGTAGGACTACTGTTGTGTCTGGACTGAGTGGAAGGTCACGGGTTGGGATGTGCAAAGACCTTGTTGACCGGAACATCTGGCGGAAGGAATTGCTTGGTATAAGGGACACCAGAAGATAAGCTGCAGCTATAAAATGTAAAACAAAACTGTCAGATCCTTATAATATATAAAATAGACCGAAGAGCAGTCATTAAAACACAAAGCCACTCTTCTCTTTAATAACTAAAATAAATAAAAATTACGGGACATAAACATTTCTTTCGATATCTTTCTGCTTTACCCTTGACGCCATAGAAAGGTCCCAAGGGGCAACAGAAACAGACTCCCTCCATTCTGCCATCGTTATTTAAGTGGCAATAATAACTGCCATTAGTAGAAACAGTTTTTTAACTTTTGTTTAGTACTCCCGAGATACAGAATTTTCTCACTTACTTTATCATTTATTTCTTCTCAGGAAGTAGTATGATTTAACAGGAAACACAACATTTGGAGCCAGAAGACAAACCAAAAGGTATCTGACATGGTCTAACCATTTAATATTTTATGGCCTTAGTTTTCTTCTTATTTAAAAAACAATGGTACATTATTTTGTAATAGTTTACAAATAATGGTAAAATACACTTAAGTTCTAAAGATAGAATGGGATCTTATATACAAGTCCTTTGTATTATATAAGATTTTATATATATATAGTAATTATAGAACATTAACTTCGGAAAATCTTTAAAAGTCTTCTAAAAGGCTAAACTTACACCCAAAGAATGAACCCTCCTTCAACATACCTGAAAACTGTTATTATGCCTATCTGAGAGGTAATGACATATTAGTTGAGTCCACATGTAAAAGCAGTTACTATGAGCAAAGCATTGAGTTAGGCACTTTTAAAATATCTCATTTAATCCTCACAATGATCCTGGAGGTAGGTGATGTTACACTGAAAAATCTGAATCTTGGAGAAGCAGAGACCAAGGTCACAAAGATATAAAGAGGTAGAGACTAGACTGGCCCTTGAGAAATGATGATGAAGATGACAATGATAAAACAACAACAGTAATAACAGCTAACATTTACTAAGCGTACACTATATGACATCATAACTTTATGTTGGCAGGCACTGCTTTTCTCATCTCCACTTTAACTCAAGCTTAATGACAGTAAGACTACAATGACATAGCTAGTGACAAAACTGAAACACAAAATACAGATTGTCAAACTCATGGACTAGTGCTCCTAGCAACAATATTCACTATATAACCTCCACAAGACTCTAATGCCAGAGTTTGAATTCCTTTCAAATACACACTTTGGTTCTGTCCCTGACTAATTTATTTAAAATTTGATATTTTCTACCATATTGTCAAAGCAAATAAAATTATGGTTTCTAAAATTGTACTTTATTTTCAAATTAAACTTTATTTGTGCCTGATACCGCACTTTCTATGTATTTATTTTCCTATATACTAATTTGACTTTTTAAAGGCTGCATTTGGTATGTGTTTCAAATGTAAAAATTTGGCACGTAGGTGTGATCCTCATCAGTTTTTTATAGAAGTGCAACTGAGAAAAGCAATTTATGATTTAAAAAAGTTATTCAGTTTAAGTTCCATACTTTCACCTCATTTGATTACACTAAGTGGCTGAAAAAACTCTACTGAGAAACTATGGATCTACCATCTAGATTCCTCAATCAACATTCTGCTCTGCTTTACCATATACCTAATTATTTCTTTATGTCTATAAAAGCTACTTGCTATTTTTGAGGGAAAATCAGCTAGGATGTAGTGGCATGATCATAGTTCCCTGTAAACTCAAACTCCTGGGGTGCAAGTGATTGTCCTGTCTCAATCTCCTGAGTAGCTGGGACTACAGGCATGTGCTACCATGTCCAGCTAATTCTGGTAGAGACCAGCTCTTATTGTTGCTCCAAGAGCAAGGCTGGTCTTAAACTCCAGACCTCAAGGGATTCTCCTGCCTTGGCCTCTAAGAGTGCTAGGATTATAGGTGTGAACCACTGCACATGGCCAAAAAGCTACTTGCTTTTAAATAAAAAATTCTGCTAGGGAAAACCAAAACTTTTCAATTATGTTTATTTTTAAAAATAGGAAGAAAGGTTAATTTGGAAGGATAGCCTGTCTTGTTAAAAAATGCATTATAACTTGCCAAGAGTCTTTGCGTCTAGTTTTATACTATAGAAAACTCAGAACAAATCTATTTCCATTTCTATATAGTAACTCTTCAACTATTTTAAGATATATGTCTCCATTGTTCTTCTTTTCTCTATATCAAACATTCTCAGTCATTCCTTAACATTATTTTGTTATATTTATAAGTATCTTTATGTAGCTTTTATACATTTTACTTAAAATCTTATTTTAAATATTACTAATTCTATTCAAATACTTGGGCCCTTTTTTCAAGGTATCAGAACACTTTACATAGTCTTCACTACTGTAATTTTAAAATGATGCATTATGATAATGCTTCCTTACAGAACAATTTAAAATTTTTCACAATTATGAATAATGCTGTTTGCCATCCACATACTGCATAACTTACTTATATTAGAATCCCTAAAATGGTATTACTGAGTTAAAAAGAGCATAACATTTTCAAGGATCTTGGTACATACTGTCTTTTGTAAGAGTAATATTTATATACAGTGTCATTGTAATTATAAGAATGCCATTTCCTCAGTACTGACATCAATACTACATATTAACAGCTGGCTTAAACAAACATTTTTTGGTGTCCAGCATAAGTTTCTTTATTGTTTTATGCCAGGGGAGAGGTCAGTACCTTAATGACAATTAGCATACACACTGGCTCTGACCAACATCCCATTAATATGGGATTAACTAAAGTTGGAGCAAAAAGAAGCCCATGACCAGAGTGACAACGCCAATCTACAGGTCTCCTCCACTGACAGATGATTCTCTTGAATAAAGATTTTATCATGGAATACATAAAACAGACAATTCCCATACATACCTTACCCAATTACCCCCATTGTTAACATCTACACAGATCACTATGAAAGTTTTGAGACAGAAGATGTTATGGTCTATTATTTCGACTGAGAAAAAAAGTCGACAGTGTCCTTTCTCATTCATCCATCCAAGTTTCAACTTGCTCAGTTTATTAGTGTTGCTGGGAGGGTTTCATCAGTTTCTGTTCGTGAAGATTTTACTTTTCTTGATTTCTGTGTATCTCGAAACTTTCATAATGATCCGTGTATTAAGACTATGGTATATCTGTTGTGACTAAGAAACCAACACCAGAATGTTGCAATTAACTAAATTCCATACTTCAGATTTCACTAGATTTGTACTTGTCAGTTTTTTACTGTTCCAGGATCCAACTACAATTAGTTGCCACATCTCCTTAAGTTCCTAAGACTTTCCTTGTTTTTGGTAAAAAAAATTTTTTTTTAGAGTCTCACTCTGCCACCCTGGGTAGAGTGCTGTGGTGTCATCATAGCTCACAGCAACCTCTAACTCCTAATTGGACTTCAGCTTTCTAACTAGCAGGGACTACAGGTGTGTGTCACCATGGTAGGCTAACTTTTCTATTTTAGTGGAGATGGGGTCTCGCTCTTGCTCAGGCAATCCACCTGCCTTGGCCTCCCAGAATGCTAAGATTATAGGCATGAGATACTGTGCCTGGCCTGCTTTGATAACCTTTACATTTTTGAGAAATACTAGTTAGGTATTTTACAGAATGTCTCTCAAATCGAACTTGTCTGATGTACTGTATAACATGGTTAGACTCAGGTTCTGAGTTTTTAAGAGGAACATCAGAGATGAAGTATCCTTGGCATTATAGCAAATCAAGGGTACACATTATCAATCCAACTTAAATCAGTGGTGTTAACCATAACCACCTGGCTGAGTTAGTGTGTCTATCAAGTTTCTTCATTGTAAGGTTACTACCGACGCCCTGCGTTCTCCTTTTTAGAAAGAAGTCATTAAGCTCATACTTGAGGAATAAGGAGTTTAGCTCCATCATCTGAATGGGGGGGCTGTGTGGTGTATATAAATTATTTGCAATTCTCTTCTATGGGGGATTTGTTTCTTCTCCATTATTTATTCACTCAATCACTTATTTATATTAGTATGGACTCACTGACATTTATTTTATACTCTGGGTTATAAGAGTGCTATGTTATTTGTTATTCAAATTATTCTAATTTGGGCAATTGGGAGTTCTTTCAGGTTAATACTATGTCCCTTTAACATATCCTTCATCATTTTGTTTTTTGAGTATATATATACTGGAAATATAATCAGCTCCAGATTCATCTTGGATAGTCTTTGCCCCAGCCCTAAAAATCAGCTATTTCTCCAAGAATCTGTGAATCCTTTTATTGGAGAATGGTGTTCGGAATCTCACACCTAGGTACTAAATACGTTTGTTGTTATTGGAATATCACTGATTCCAGGCCCTCTTTCAGTGAACTGCTAGAAAATCATTTTAACAAAGAAATTTCAAAAATTAACTACTTTTCATTTATTAAACTATTAATTGAACATATTCTACAAATAATTTTTAATTATAAATAATTTTCTTTTTTGTGAAATATCTTTTTGATATTTGTCCATCTGTCTTTTAAAATGTTTATTTTTTACTGGCTTATATATAAAAACAAAGGTGTTTATCCATTTAACTCCCATAATTCATGTCACTATTATCTCTCAGCTTATTTTGTGTCTTTATTACTATTTTACTTTTAATCTTCTCAAGAGCTACTTTTTTTTTTTTGCAGTTTTTGGCCGGGGCTGGGTTTGAACCCACCACCTCCGGTGTAAGGAACCGGCGCTGTACTCCTTTGAGCCATAGGCACTGCCCCTCAAAAGTTACTTTTTTAAAAAAATTTTTTTTTATTTTGAGACAGAGTCTCACTTTATCGCCCTTGGTAGAGTGCCATGGCATCACAGCTCACAGTAACCTCCAGCTCCTGGGCTTAGATGATTCTCTTGTCTCAGCCTCCCTAGTAGCTGGGACTACAGGCATCTGCCCCAGTGCCTGGCTTTTTGTTGTTGTTGCAGTTTGGCCGAGGCCAGGTTTCAACCCTCCACTCTCGGTATATGGGGCAGGCGCTCTACCCACTGAGCCACAGGCACCGCCCAAGAGTTACTTTTAACACAGGATTTTCTGAGTTTTTACTTCCTTCACTCATTCTGATCATGCCTTGTCACTCTATCAAGCAAGGAAACAAAAATGATAGCAGTGATGATATTATCTAGGAAATAACATGGTTTCCTAGTTGTAAAAAAAAAATAAATGAAATAAAAAAGGAAAACCAAAAAAATGTTGGGTTCTTGCTCTGTCACCCAGGCTAGGTTCTTGCTCTGTCACCCAATCATAGCTCACTGCAGCCTCAAACTCCTGGGCTCAAGCAATCCTCCTGCCTCAGCCTCACAAGTAGCCGGGGCTACAGGTGCAAGCCACCGTGCCTGACTGATTACCTATTTTTTAAAAAACAAAAACACTGTAGATATTTGTAAGACACTGTCATAGTTTTCCAAATACTAATATAACTTTGGCCTTTAAAAATGTCTCTAAGAGCTTTGCATATATAAAAATGGGCATATCATAGTTGTCTAAAAAACAAAGCAGAACTTTGAAAAATAAATGGTTTGTTAAATTCTGAATATTTGACTTACAAGTCCTGACTCTAGGATAATTGTGAGCCAAAAGAAACCGCTCGACCCAGTTTTCCATATTCTGTAGGACCCAGCTGTGTGCCAGTTTATTTCGGGGTGTCTGTACTGCCAACCAATCCAGACACTGAGAAGGATTGTATTCAATCACCTATGAATAAAATGACAAGAACAGAACATAAGGCAAACTGAATGAGCAGTTACTTTTATACTTGCTTTTTGTATATGCAATTTTGTATACACATAGAGCTGAAGTAGGTTCTCAAAAACTAGAGCTTAAAGCAGTTTCTGCCATGTACTTCCCATTTTTTAAAGGTACTTACTTTTATCAACAGGAAACGAAGAAAAATTGTCATTGTTTTATAAAACAAATTTAAAATAACCAAGTATTATAAAAGAAGACAAATACGAGAACTCAATGAGCTTTTGGTCTTGCTGACTTTGTAAATTTTAATACTATCTAAAAGTACTTTGAATTCTCTCAACTTTTCTCACTTACTAAATTTACTCCATGCTGAGGTATTTTACTAAGTGAGAATGTAAAGTCGCTCATTATACTGTCCTGGAGAGTTTTTTCATGGGAAAAGGGAAATCCTCACAATCTAGAGCAGGGGTTGGAAACTATGGCATGTAGGCCAAATTCTGTGGCAGCTCATTTTTGTTGTTTCATTGGAACACAGCCACAATCACTCATTTATTTTATACATGTTTTTAGGCTAAAATAGCAGAAGTGCACAGTTTCAACGAAGCCCAAAATGTTTGCTATTGGTCCTTTAGAGAAAACATTTGCTCATACCTGGTCTTGAGCTTTTCTAGAGTTCACCAAGGAGAAGTTTTGTGACCTCAGCAGTAACTCTGGAGGAAAGGAAGTAGTTGGTGTTTCCTCTACCATTTTTGTCAACTGCTGAAAATGTGGTTTGTATTTCTAGGGCTTGCAGTTGCTTTATGCAATTGTTTTTCAGAGTAGGGAAATGAGAACTTTGAATTGGCTAAAGTTGTCTATGTCTCTACGACAGTATCTTTAAAATGTCTGGGAGACAAGCTAAGAATTCTTTTTTCCCAAACCTTCTGACCAAAGCTCCTCTTCTTCATTGGATGTGTTACTAGAACCATTTTGGGTATTTAATTAAGAAGAAACTGATACTTAAAATGGTAGTGACTGTTGTGTAAAAATGTCAGAAAAATTCTGAAAACATTTGCCGCAAGACTCACCTCCCATATCCTCTGCAGAATGTAAGATGCAAAGGGAGGCATTCCTGGAGGGCCACCAGCAAACTCCATTAGCATAGTTAACAGTTTAAAGAAAGGATTGGCTGCCTGTAAGACACATACATGATTGTGTATTTAGATGAATTTGAACCCCCCTCTTTCAGCAGAAAAGAAATAAATACTCTTCTAAACATTACATTTAAATCTGCTGCGTTAGGTTAGCAGTGCCTCGTTAGTGCTTCTGCATGTGAACTTGTAATTCCCATAAAGCAGCAGGATCAGCTAGGAGATATAAAGTCAAGAGTATGGGAGCCACAGGTAACAAAAAGATTTTTCTGGAGATCAAAAGTATTTGGAGGAAGACAACTTAAAAAAATTATTTTTAAAACTACTTAATAAACATTGTATATCTGGTATGAAAAAGGATGTTTTAAAATATGTAGATTTTCTCAAATATACAATGCACTGTTAGTAACTACAGTCACCATGTTGTACAACGTATATTGTGAACTTGCTCCTCCTAACTGAAAATTTTTATCTTCTAACCAATATTTCCCTAAACCTCCAGGTAAATTTTGTTGATGAAGCAATCATATTCTTTAGATTAAGTTTCCTATAGTGATCTATAGCAATACATGTTAATGTTTGATATGTATTGTTAAAGTAGCCATTACATTTGCATTTTACAAAAAAACAGTTTCATACAATGCTATATTCTATTTTCCACTTATTCCTCTACATATATAGAGGCCTAGTTTATTTTTTCTTTGACCATGGTTATAATATCTGGTCAAAATCAAACAACTTTAAAATTTAGCATTTGGAGGCACTCTGATATACTGAATTTATACATAAATTTAGTTGGGAAAACTGTTATTTGTGATATGTATGACATGAAGAGGTGATTCAGTTTATTCACAACAGTAATATGTTACTGTGTTATGGGAGACACCCTGGTCATTTTTTTCTTCCAGAACAATCAGAAAGGCTCATATTGTGCTGACAATAGTTTTTTTATTTGTTTTTTGAGACAGAGTCTCTGTCACCTTGGGCAGAGTGCCATGGTGTCATAGTTTACAGCAACTTCAAATTCCTCAGCTCAAGGAATATTCATTCTTGCCTCAGCCTCCTGAGTGGTTGGGACTATAAATGTGTTCTACCACACCTAGCCAATTTTTCTATTTTTAGTAGTGACAGGGGTCTTGCTCTGACTCAGGCCAATGTTGAACTCCTGAGCTCAAGCAATCCACCTGCCTCACCCTCCCAGAGGCTAGGATAATAGCCATGAGCCAGTGTGCCCAGCCCTGACAAAATGTTTAATAACACCAATTAATAAATGTTTACATACCTCAGGAGTCAACTTTGCTATTGATGTGAAAAGCATAGACACAATCTAAAACAGAAAAACAAAAATTTCAGGATATTCTTTTTTAAATTACCAAAAATCTTCTTTCACTCTTTCTTAGAACTTACATGTTCTGCAAGTCGATTATTGTATCGACACAGGCTGAAAATCAAATTACAAGTTTGTCTTATATTGATGCCATCACGAATATGTTGAAACAGGAATGGAAATCCCTGTTAAAAGCAAAAGTTGTTTATTTAGGAACTGTTATTACTTTTGTGATGATCAAATTATCTAATATTAGAGAAGGTATTACCTTTCCTCCTGTTAATGCTGCCATGTCAGTCTGTGATAATGTCAAATGCCTAAAAGAAAATATTAGTGGAAATAAGTTTTTCTTCTCCCTGTATTACTTTGTAGCTATTTATATCATGATAAACATCAAAATTGATTATAACTGTACCAATCTGTGGTCATAAAATGATTTTTGACTATTTTACTTGCTAGACTCGCTTGCTAAACATCTTCTAGGCAATTTTTCCAAGGATACTCAGGATTAGCAAATGGAAGTCCAAATCTACTTTTATTTCCATTTAACTAACTCAATATTTTAATGTATTAAAATACTAGATAGGTCTAATTTTGCATAGAGAGCTGGTTTTTGACATGAGACCCTTGAAGAAAAAAAAAAAAAAAGGACTGCTAAGAAATCAGTTTCTCCTCCCAGTTTAAAATCACTGAGTATTTAACTTTATAGAAAATTTCAGATAGATAAAAATAGAATTGTACAAGATCATATCATTCAGCTTCAAATTTACCAAAACCATAACTAATTTTGTTTCATTTTGTACCCCCACCCACTCAAAAGGGATTATTCTGAGGCAAATTCCAGGTATTTTATTATTTAATCATAAATCTCAGTATCACTAAAAGATAAAATTTCAAAATCATAACTATAATACCATTATTAATGTCTAAAAAGAAGTCAACAATTCTTTACTATAATACAATATCCAGTGTAAAAAATTATTCAAGTTTCTAAAAAAGTTTTAGAGTTATTTTGCTTGATTCAGGACCTAAGAAACTCTTTTGTTGCAACTGATTGAAATGTCTCTTAAATCTTTTTATCTACTGACTTCTCCTCCAACTTTGTTTTCATCTTGGCAATTTATCTGTTAAAGAAAGCAGGTTATCTGTTCTATACAGTTTCCCACATTTATATTTTGCTGTTGATATCCTTGTGGTGGTGGTTTAACATGTTTCTCTGTCCTTGTATTTCCTGTAAATCAGTAGTTAAATTTAGAGGCTTGATTGGATTTAGGTTTGATTTTTCAATCATGGATATTTTGTGGGTGGTGATGTAGACTTTCATCAGGAGGCATACAACGAAGGTTTAGTCTTTTTATAAGATTTTCAGCCAACAATCATTGTTGCCCAGATCCATCATTTCACTGGGGGTTGCAAAATAGTTATATTCTAATTCCAATCACTTTTGCTTATTTATTAGATTGAATATCTCTATGATGAAACTTCCTCTCAACCACCATTTGGTTGCCAAGAGGTACACTTCTTGTAGGTAGAATGCTTGATATTATTTCCAGTATTTATCAGTTTTCAAAATAATGATTTGATTTCCTAGTACACTCACACTCTAAAGGTTGCCAATGTGTTTTTAATAATCTTTTTAGGCAGCATTATAAGTTCACAGATTTAAACATCTTTGATGTGTTCCACAATCCACTGCAATTATTGATGCTCAACCTGTTACACCTATAACCATTAGAAACCACCTTTATGCTAGTTTGAGCCCTTTTAACATGACCTCAAGTAATCTTAAATAACTTCCTTGTTTTCAAGAAGGACAAAACATTCCAGGCTTTTCATTCATTTCTTTCCCAAGACCGTGATAGGTCATTTTCCCAAGGAATCTAAATTTTTCCAGTGGGAAATGAGATCTAGAGACCACAATCTAGACGCAAGGGATTCTCATTATTTCTGGGTTATACGTAGGGTTTCTAGGCCTTTTCAGAAAAGAGGTAGATACTGCATTTTCTGTGTGCGTAAGACAAATTAAACCATGAATTCACACTGATATTTCCAACTCAAATTCAATTTTTAAGAAATTATGTACAAATCCTATAATTTTCTATCTTTCTTCTTTTCACTGGAAATCTCGGTTTCTAATAAGAACAGCTACTTATTTGCTTTATTCTCTAATATATACATAATATAATTCTAATTATATTACTAACAATATAATTACTGAAACATTTTAAGATAATTTTGCAGTTCTTTTTATCTTTCATGTACATCCCACCAGGAACATATAGTTAATGTGTTCTGAATTTAACTCCTTTCTGGTGGCTATGCCACCTGATTAGTATACAGTTAGGTTCATCTATTTCATTGTGCTTTTGACTTTTAGGGACTGTTTTTTATTAACTCATTTACTTACAGATACATTTATACGATTCCAAAGTTAAACTTGTCAAGCTTCCATTCCCATTCCCTCCACCCTGTTGTTCTTCCCCTAGCCACTGGAAACCATTTTTTTTAAAAAGATTTTTATTTATAGTCAATTCTTGATATTTGTGGTAGTTGTGTTCTATAAAATTCTCCAAACACTGAATTAACATATATCAAATCATTGCTCCTAGAGGAAATACAGGATTAAGATACAGAGCCTCACAGGCTCTAGTCACAACATGTTCGCCAACCGATAAATATATTACCTTATTTTATGGGGTTTCTGTTTAAAAAACACCTTATTTAACACATATTATTGACTCATTAACATTGAACTCATGGACAAACAGTATTACTGAAATTTATGTACCACATACATTTTCTCTGTAAGGCACACCATAGCCTTCTGGAGCTTAGAAGTACTAAACAGCACCATAGCACTACACTTGAGAGCCATTTAATTTTTTTTAGAGGTGGAATCTTGCTGTTGCCCAGGCTGGGGTGCACTCGTTATTCACAGGCATGATCATAACTCACTTAGCCTCAAACTCCCAGACTCAAGCAATCCTCTCACCTCAGCCTCTTGAGTAGCTGAAACTATAGGCATATGCCATGACACCTGGCTAAGGGCCATTTTAAACAGTAATAACAAGTGAAAAGCATAAAAATTTGAAAAATTTTCACAGTGTATATCACATAAAGTACATTTGTTTACAATATGAAAACCAAAACAAGAAAGCAAACTGTAGCTTTGTTTGCCCTCAGCTAGAAAAGTATTTGTCCATCAACTTAAATTTTTTGCCATCCTGCACACACATCTCTGTGAGTGACTACCAATGCTCCCAGGGTCAATGCTAGCATTCAAATAAATTTTAGCAAGTAGGTGAATCTGCAAAAAGCAAACCCATGAATAATGAAGATTGGCTGCACACACACACACACACACACACACACACACACACACACACACAGTCCCTCTCTCACAGGTTCCTCTTCCTTAAAAAGTAGCATACAACATATGCTTTTCTGTACTTTTTTTTACTTAGCAATACATCCTAAAGATTTCTCCATGGTAATACATGTAAATTCTGTATTTCCTTTTTTTTTTTTTAAGCTACAGAGTACTCTTGAGTGGATGTTGTTTTTTGTCAACTAGTTTCATTCTGATGGACATTTGGCCATTTCTAGTCTTTTGCTGTTAGAAAAACTGTTCTAACAAACAGCTTTACATATGTATCTTTCTGTATTTTTGGGACAGATTCCTAAAAGTGGAGGTATTAGGTTAAAAAATGAATGCACATATAATTTTGTTAGACATTTTACTGAATATTTCTTCAATGACTATTCCTGAAATAACTCAGAGACAAAGTAGAAGTTTGGTAGAATAGATTGAAATTCTTATGACACAAGAGTTGATGAACAGTGGTGTTAATTATGTAATAAAAGCTAGTGAATTAATAGTGAAACTATTATGTGAAAAAGAATTAAAGCCAAACATGCTTTAAGCATTTCGAATGTTGAAACATTTCACCTTTCTGAGCGAGACTGTTCAACCAAAAGAGCAACTAAAGCTATCATCTTTTCAAGGGCAGCTGGCCTGTATTTTTCTTCTGCCAAAGAAAGGATATCTTCTTCCTCTTCTTCCTCTTCCCCTTCTTCCTCTGATAATACTTCAACTTGAGGCTAAACAGAACAAAATCCAATTTTAATAATGTAGTAATTTTAATATAATTCTAAAAATAAACAACTTGTTTTTACGTAACAATTCAGGGTAAATGATGGCAAGAAAATGTATCACGAAAAACAATCACACACAAAGGTCGAACTTTAATATAAAATATAGTCTAAACCATATTCAGAACAATGTTAGACTAAACTGGGAGATTTATAAAGAATAATAATTCTCAGCACTGTCTATTTACCTCCTTTAATAATTTCTGTTCTAATAAGGAAGCTCACTGGGAGATAAATCAGGATCAAACATTATGAGTATAATACAACAATATTTCCTATTTAATAAAAATACCAGTTATACAAAGAAATCCTTATTTGAAATTCCCCCCCTCCCCCAAGACAGAGTCTCAATATGTCACCCTCGGTAGAATACTGTGATGTCACAGCTCACAGCAACCTCAAACTCTTGGGCTTAAGGGATTCTCTTGCCTCAGCCTCCCAAGTAATGGGGACTACAGGAGGCTGCCACAACACCTGGCTAATTTTTTTTGTTGTTGCTGTTGCTGTTGTAGTTGTCATTGTGGTTTAGTAGGCCCGAGCTGAGTTCAAACCTGCCAGCCCTGGTGTATGTGGCTGGTGCCCTAACCACTGAACTATGGGCACTGAGTCCTTATTTGTAGTTTTGAGATAATACAAATAGTAGGTATTTCAAAGAGATATTCACTTGGGCTTTGAAATTCAAGAGATTGAAAAGATTTTATGATACAGTAAAGGAAAAGGAAAGCAGGTGAAACAGGTAGCCATACAGGCTAGAATTAAGTATCAGTGTATATTCTATGAAGCATTATAACATAGTGGTTAAGAATTTTAGCTCAAGTGGGCGGGGTGGCTCATGCTTGTAATCCTAGCATTCTGGGAGGCTGAGGTGGGTAGATTGTTTGAGCTCATGAGTTTGAGACCGGCCTGAGCAAAAGTGAGACACTGGGCTTGGCACCTGTGGCTCAATCGGCTAGGGCGCCAGCCACGTACACCTAAGGTGGCGGGTTCGAATCCCCAGCCCAGGCCCGCCAAACAGCAATGACAGCTGCAAAGAAAAAATAGCCAGGCATTGTGGTGGATGCCTGTAGTCCCAGCTACTTGGGAGGTGGAGGCAGAAGACTTGCTTGAGCCCAGGAATTGGAGGTTGTGAGCTGCGATGCCATAGGACTCTACCCAGGGTGACAGCTTGAGGTTCTCTCTCTTAAAAAAAAAGCGAGATCCTGTCTCCACGAAAAATAGAAAAACTGAGAGAAGAGCTTCAGCCCAAGAGTTGGAGGTTGTTGTGAGCTATGACACCACAGCACTCTACTGGAGGTGACAGCTTGAGACTCTACCTCAAAACAAAACAAAACAAAACTTTTCAGCACAAAGCCCAGCTCACTATGACCTAATTAACTTCTCTAAGAATCAATAACTTCTTCTGTAAAACAGAGATAAAAACAGTATCTATCTCTAACATTTAAAAAAAAAGAGTAGAAATAGATGATACAATACAATGTGGTTGTTAAAGACAGTATAAATATATTTTAATATTAATATGCAAGCAACTTAAATTTTTGAAAGTGTCTGGTAAGCTTAAAAGCAAAGGGCTTAAAAATTTGACCACCAAAATGTCCCTCAAAACAATATACTGTTGGGCGGCACCTGTGGCTCCATATGCCGGAGGTGGTAGGTTCAAATCCAGCCCCGGCCAAAAACTGCAAAAAAACCCAAAACCAAAAAAACAATATACTGTTGATAAGACCCCTAAAATAGGTGATGACCATTTTGCCTAAGTTTATTTGCTTTGTTCTAGGGCCTCTCCAGTGACATTTATTACTCAGTTTTTTTTTCTTGCTATATTCATTAAAATTACATTAAAAATACAAACCAACCTTAAGAATTTTAAAGGATTCTAATATCTCATGACTTTGTATGATGTAAACTACTGAAAACATGGCTTTTAAATCCCTAATATAAGACAAAATTGTACTTACATTTTCAGGTCCTTTTGTTCCCATGTAAAAGTGTACCATTGTGGATATGGCTTGCAACGAAAGCAAAAATTGGCTCTAAAAAATCGATTTAAAAATAGAAAATGAAAATAATTAAGTTCTAAATACTGAAAATAGGCATATCATCCAATAAATAAACAAGATATAGCCTTACCTCTTCTTCACCCATTTTAGCAAATTCGTAAAGGAAGGCAAAATATTCTGTAAGATGTTTACTGTGAGGTTTTACACCATGTTCCATAATTAATAACAGAGTTCTCACAAATCTAGTGACACATGAACGACCACCAATATCTTCTACCGAGGCATCCATATCATCTGACCTAAAAAGTTGATTAAATAGGTCTTAGAGAGCGTATGACTTTGGGGATAGACACTATTTGGGAGGAAAAATTATTTTTAAAAACCCAAATAAAGCTCTATTATCTTTGCGACAGTAATATAAAGAGCTCCCATGATTGCATTAATGTACACAGCTATGATTTAATTAAAATATATATATATATATATATATGAGGAGCTGAATTCCTATTACAGTGACTGGCTAAATCAGTATAACCCAAAAGATTTGTGGAAAATTTTGCAGATGCACTTATTACAAAAACAGTTTTCTCTACATGACTTGCAGTATTATAGATTATTTTAAAAAAGAAGAATCTAGGCCAGGTGCAGTGGCTCATGCCTATACTTCTTGCACTCTGGGAGGTGTGAAGACGCTGTTGAAATGCTTGAACTCGGGAGTTCAAGACCAGCCGGAGCTAGAGCACGGTCCCATCTCTAAAAATAGCCGAGCTTTGTGGCAGGCGCCTGTAGTCCCGGCTACTTGGGAGGCTGACACAAGAGGATTGCTTGAGCCTAAGAGTTTGAGGTTGGGTTCGGCGCCTGTGGCTCAATTGGCTAGGGCGCCAGCCACGTACACCTAAGGTGGCAGGTTCAAATCCCCAGCCTGGGCCCGCCAAACAACAATGATGGCTGCAACCAAAAAATGGCCAGGCGCTGTGGCGGGCGCCTGTGGTCCCAGCTACTTGGGAGGCGAAGGCAGGAGACTCGCTTGAGCCCAGGAGTTGGAGGTTGCTATGAGCTGTGATGCCATGGCACTCTACCCAGGGGGATAGCTTCAGGCTCCATCTCAAAAAAAAAAAAGAAATGAGAGTGGCGCCTGTGGCTCAGTGGGTAGGGCGCCAGCCCCATATACAAGGGTGGTGGGTTCAAACCCAGCCCCAGCCAAAACAGCAAAAAAAAATTACTAGCCACTGTGGGCCTGTAGTCCCAGCTACACAGGAGGCTGAGGGAAGAGAATCACGTAGGCCCAGGAGTTGGGAGGTTGCTATGAGCTGTGTGATGCCACAGCACTCTACGGAGGGTGATAAAGTGAGACTCTGTCTCTATTTAAAAAAAAAAAAAAAAAAAGCAATGAGCTTGGTGTACATAAAACCTTCCTCTCAACTATGGGTTTTGTTGATGTTAGCTTCTATGTCATGGAGTAGCATCCATGTAAGCAGTACAAAAAAGTATTTTGGGGCTCAGCACCTGTGGCTCAAGCAGCTAAGGCGCCAGCCACATACACCTGAGCTGGAGGGTTTGAATCCAGCCCAGGCCCACCAACAATAATGACGACTGCAACCAAAAAATAGCCAGGTGTTGTGGCGGGCACCTGTAGTCCTAGATACTTGGGAGGTGGAGGCAGGAGAATCACTTGAGCCCAGGAGTTGGAGGTTACAGTGAGCTGTGATGCCACGGAACTCTGCCCAGGGCGACAGCTTAAGGCTCTGTCTCAAAAAAAAACAAAAAATTTTGGAGGCCTGGTGCGGTGGCTCACACCTGTAATCCCAGCACTTGGGAGGCCAAAGCAGGTGGATTCTCTGAGCTCAGGAGTTCCAGACAAGCCTAAGTTAGAGCCAGATCCCCGTCTCTAAAAATAGCTGGGTGCTGTGGCAGGAGCCTCTACTCCCAGCTACTCGGGAGGCTGAGCCAAGAGAATCACTTAAGCCCAAGAGTTTGAGATTCCTGTGAGGCTTGACGACACTGTCTCAAAAAAATAAATAAATAAAAATTTTTTTGGTTGAAATTTGGGCACAAAGTATCACAGGACAGATAAGGAAATAACTATATGTCTCAGGGCGGTGCCTGTGGCTCAAAGGAGTAGGGTGCCAGCCCCATATGCCGGGGGTGGCAGGTTCAAACCCAGCCCCAGCCAAAAACTGCAAAAAAAAAAAAAAAATTATAAAACTCAAAGCATGTAATCACCCTCAGACAAAACAATAAAATATCTTCAAACTCAGGGTAGTAAACCAGGATTTCTTCCTACTTTCCTCTGTCCTGAATGTTCCCACCCTTCTTCCTCCACTGAGATAACCTCATACTTAAGACTAAGTCATTTCCTCTCAAGGTCTTCCCTGAATTTCCTATTTCTTTCTCTTGCTTTTTTTAGAGACAAAGTCTCACTTTATCCGCCTTGGGAGAGTGCTATGATGTCACATCTCACAGCAACTTCCCAGGCTTAGGCGATTCTCTTGCCTCAGCCTCCTGAGTAGCAGGGACTACAGGCACCTGCCACAAAGCCCGGCCATTTTTGTTGCAGTTTGGCTGGGGCCGGGTTTGCACCCACCATCCTTGGTATATGGCACTGCCCCCTATTTCTTTATTTATTTACATTTATGTTTTTCGAGATAGAGTCTCAAGCAATTGCCTTGGATAGAATGCTGTGGTGTCACAGCTCACAGAAACCTCTAGCTCTTGGGCTTAGACGATTCCCTTGCCTCAGTTTTTCTATTTTTACTAGAGACAGGGTCTGGCTTTTTTGCTCAGGCTAGTCTTGAACCTGTGAGCTCCAGCAATCCACCCACCTCAGCCTCCCAGAGTGCTTGGATTACAAACGTGAGCCACCACACCTGGCCTATAATTTATTCCTTTTTTCGAGGAAGGGTCTTGCT
Organism: Galagoides demidoff; assembly: GCA_963574575.1. Taxonomy (NCBI): domain Eukaryota; kingdom Metazoa; phylum Chordata; class Mammalia; order Primates; family Galagidae; genus Galagoides; species Galagoides demidoff. The sequence continues at coordinate 3,111 of CAUYQV010144928.1, read as the reverse complement.
CTGTTGCCCAAGGTAGAGTGCAGTGGCATCATATCATAGCTCACTGCAACCTCAAATTCAGTTGGGAAATTCTTGGGCTCAAGCAATCCTCCCTGCTCAAGCAATCTTCCTGCCTCAGCCTGGCTAAATTTCTCCTTTTTTTTAGAGAGAGAGAGTCTCACTTTGTCACCCTTGGTAGAGTGCTATGGCGTCACAGCTCATAGCAACCTCCAGCTCCTGGGCTTAGGCAATTCTCTTGCCTCAGCCTCCCAAGTACCTGGGACTATAGTAGCCTGCCAGAGTGCCTGGCTACTTTTTGTTGCAGTTTGGCTGGGGCTGGTTTGAAATCCACCACCCTTGGTATATGGGACCAGCACCCTACACACTGAGTCACAAGTGCCGCTTTCTTTTTTCCTGTTTGAAGAGACTGGGTCTCCCTATATTGCTCAGGCTGGGCTTGAACTCCTAGCCTTAAGCTGCCTCTGCCTTCCAAAGTGCTACGATTACAAAGCCCGGTGTGGTAGAACATGACTAGTCTCAGTTGCTAGGAAGGCTGGGGAAGGAGTATCATTTGAGCCCAGGAATTTGAGTTTGCAGTGGCACTCTAACCCAGGTGACAGAGCAAGATCTTGTCTCAAAAAAAAAAAAAAAAAAAAGTCAGGCTCAGAAATGAAAAAGGGTGGGGCAAGGGGGTACAATTTAGGGAAGGACAGAATTATAAAGCAGTAGAACAAGACCCCTAAGGGTAAAACTCAAAAATCCCTTAGAAGGAAAACAGAACACAGGGAAGCTCAGGGCCTAGACCAGGGGGTCCGCAAACTTTTTAAACAGGGGGCCAATTCACTGTCCCTCATACTGTTGGAGGGCTGGACTACGGGCCCCAAGACAAGTTGGCTGCTAAGCAGGACAGGCAGAGGCAGCAAAAACAGCTGGTGAGCCGGATAAATGTCCTAGGCAGGCTGCATGTGGCCTGCAGGCCGTAGTTTGAGGACGCCTGGCCTAGACACTATAATGACAGAAAACATTCACTAAAAAAATAAAACCAGTGGCCAGTCAAGGTGGTTCACACCTGTAATACTAGCACTCTGGGAGGCAAGGTGGGTGGATCATTTGAGCTCAGAAGTTCAAGACCAGCCTGATCAAGAAATACCATCTCTAAAACTAGCCAGGCATTCTGGCAGCACCTGTAGTCCCACCTATGTGGGAGGCTGAGGCAAGAGGTTTGCTTGAGCTTGGCAAGAGGTTTGCTTGAGCTTAAGACTTTCAGGTTGTTGTGAGCTATGACACTATAGCACTCTACTGAGGGAGAGAGTGAGATGCTATCTCAAAAAAAAAAAAAAAGAAAAAGAAAAAAAGGTTTGGTGCCTGTAGCTCAGCGACTGGGGCACCAGCCACATACACCAGAGCTGGTGGGTTTGAACCCAGCCTGGGCCTACCAAGGAACAATGACAATTGCAACCAGAAAATGGCCAGACGTGGTGGGCGCCTGTAGTCCTAGCTACTTGGGAGGCTGAGGCAAGAGAATCACTTAAACCCAGGAGTTTGAGGTTGTTGTGAGCTGTGATGCCATAGCACTCTATCCAAGGTGACACGGTCAGACTGACCAAAAAAAAAAAAAAAAAAAAAATTTCTTTTCTACAGCAGCTATCCCTCCCTATCCCAACCTAAATATTCATAATTCTCATAAAAGCTCAAAGAATGCACTGCAATCCATCTTTCTTTTTTTTTTTTTTTGTAGAGACAGAGTCTCACTTTATCGCACTTGGTAGAGTGCTGTGGCATCACACAGCTCACAGCAACCTCCAACCCCTGGGCATAAGTGATTCTCTTGCCTCAGACTCCCAAGCAGCTGGGATTACAGGCGTCCACCACAACACCCAGCTATTTTTTTGGTTGCAGTTCCACTGGGGCTCGGTTTGAACCCACCACCCTTGGTATATGGGGCTGGCACCCTAGTCACTGAGCCACAGGCGCTGCCCGGCAATCCATCTTTGAGGTAAAACAGTTAAGATCTATAAAACTGAAAACAAAGGTCAAAAATAAAGCCTTTTTTCCAGACAGTCTAAAAAGAACAACACTGGAACACAATTTTGTTTGGGTTTTTTTTGTTTTTTTTTTTTTTGAGACAGAGCCTCAAGCTGTCGCCCTGGGTAGAATGCTGTGGCATCACAGCTCACAGCAACCTCTAACTCTTGGGCTCAACCGAGTTTCCTGCCTCCGCCTCCCAAATAGCTGGGACCACAGGCACCCACCACAACACCTGGCTATTTTTTAGTTGCAGCCGTCATAGTTGTTTGGCAGGCCCGGGCTGGATTCGAACCCACCACCTTGGGTGTACATGGCTGGTGCCTTAGCCACTTGAGCCACAGGTGCCAAGCCTGAAACACAATTTTGTTGAAACAATAAACCTAGTTGAAAGGAAGTATAAACTTTTCATAAGATTCCCCCATTCTACAATACCCTCCATTCCACTGTATTCCTCCTTTGTTTATAGAGACATCAGTAAACATCCAAAATCAACATAATATATACTGTTTCACTAAATCAAAGGAAGAAAATCTCTATATTGAAAATGTTTCAATGTAATTGGTAGAAACAGGTCCTCCACACCTGGAACTGTGCCTACACACAGTAAAAGCCCATTTAATATACGGGAACTAAAGTTGAAAACAAAGCTGTTTATTTAGTTTATAGACTACAAGGGTAGTTGGTCCAAAGGTTGTGGGTCATTGTTAAGTGATTTAAGAGACTACAGGGGGAAAAGCCCTGGCAAAAGTGCCCACCCTAGCATCTGCCCATCAGTCCACAATGAGCTTGGGTCTGGTATAGGTTGAGTATCCCTTATTAAAAATGATTGGGGGTTCGGCGCCTGTGGCTCAATTGGCTAAGGCGCCAGCCACGTACACCTAAGGTGGCGGGTTCGAATCCCCAGCCCGGGCCCACCTAACAACAATGGAGGCTGTAACCAAAAAATGGCTGGGCGTTGTGGGGGGCGCCTGTGGTCTGAGCTACTTCGGAGGCGGAGGCAGGAGACTCGCTTGAGCCCAGGAGTTGGAGGTTGCTATGAGCTGTTATGCCATGGGACTCTACCCAGGGGGATAGCTTGAGGCTCCGTCTCAAAAAAAAAAAAAA
>CAUYQV010144925.1:0-17596 GCA_963574575.1 Galagoides demidoff | reverse complement strand
ATCCCCAGCCCGGGCCCACCAAACAACAATGATGGCTGCAACCAAAAAATGGCCGGGTGTTGTGGCGGGCGCCTGTGGTCCCAGCTACTTGGGAGGCGGAGGCAGGAGACTCACTTGAGCCCAGGAGTTGGAGGTTGCTATAAGCTGTGATGCCATGGCACTCTACCCAGGGGGATAGCTTGAGGCTCCATCTCGGAAAAAAAATAAATAAATAAAATGGTAACTATTAGCCACAGGTGGCTATGGACACTTGGAATGCAGCTAGTAAAACTGAACGGCTAAATTTTTCATTTTAAATTCAATTTTAATTAATTTTGGAAGTCACATGTAGGGTTATCAGATTTAACAAATAAAGCACAGGCTACCCAGTTAATTATCAATTTCAAATAAACAACATGTAATTCTATAGGTTAATTATACTCCAAATATTTCCTAGATCACAGTTACACTACAAAATTATTCTTTTACAACCTGAAATTTGAATAGAATTGGGGATCCCATATTTTATCTAGCAACCTTATGCATGTGATTTAGGGCTACCATGTTGGACAATGCAGGTATGGTGTGTCCTGTTTTTTGCAGAATTCTTCAAAATCATGTACAAACCCCTACAGAATCTAAATGGAGGAAAAAATGATTATCATCATATTTTGACAAGAAATAGTCACCTGAATTCTGAAAGAAACCCATCCGATGCCATGGCCAGGAGTATTCAATGAAACCAATGAAATTCAATTCAACAGTTGTTCATTGGATGGCTTCATGTAAGAACAAATATCCAGCTATGTATACCACAGGTATACTTTAGGTACTCCTGAAGACCTGTGTCCCTGTGTCCATTTGAATTGGTTGCTGCCTGTGCAGTACTGGTGTTAACTTTTTTTTGAGACAGAGTCTCATTTTGTGGCCCTTGGTAGAGTGATGTGGCATCATAGCTCACGGCAACCTCAAAATCCTGGACTCAAGTGATTCTCTTGCCTTAGCCTCCTGAGTAGCTGGAACTACAGGCACCCACCATAACACCCGGCCATTTTTAGGGACAGGGTCTAGCTCTTGCTCAGGCTAATCTCAAACTCCTGAGATTAAGCCAATCGCCCACCTCAGCCTTCCAGAGTCCTAGGATTACAGGTGTGAGCCATTGAGCCTTGCCTTGGTATTAACTATTTTGAATATCATCTCTCACTATGAGGAAAATAAGGTGGGCTAGGTCTCAAGATGCTCCTTTCCGGAAATTGACAACCTGTTGGAGAAGTCAGATACTGACTAGAAAAACAAAGAAACAAAATAAAAAGTTTTAAAATACAAGACAGATTCTAAGTGATATATACCAGGAAAATGCTATGGGAATATAAAGACTCAGCCACCACTGAGTAAATGATATTTTGTTTGGGCTTTTTTTTTTTTTTTTTTTGCTAAAGTCTAATAAACTCTCATCTTCCCACCTTTTCTTCTAAGGGCTTGAATTTGGGCATATTTGGACTTAAACATCATTAGAAAATTTCCCTACTTTATCCAAAGAAAGCCAGTGGACCTCTCAGTCAGGATCCTCAAACTATAGTGCAATGTGATGGAAAAAGACATTTACTAGGCACCCACTCTGTGCAGTGTCTTTGATTCCAGGCTCCCAGGTTAAGTTGCCAGGTGTAGCAGTTCATTTATTCTACTTCTCTAATTTCTACAGTCAAGAAATGCAGCCAGGGCTCAGCATCTGTAGCACAGTGGTTACGGCGCCAGCCACATACACCAAGGCTGGCAGGTTCCAACCCAGTCTGTGCCAGCTAAACAACAATGACAACTGCAACAAAAAATAACCAGGTGTTGTGGCAGGCACCTGTAGTCCCAGTTACTTGGGAGGCTGAGACAAAAGAATCGCTTAAGCCCAGAGTTTGAGGTTGTTGTGAGCTGTGACACTACGGTACTCTAGCAAGGGTGATATAGTGAGACTCTGTCTCAAAAAAAAAAGAAAAGAAAGAAAAAGAAATGCAGCCAGGCACAGCAACTTGTGCCATAATCCCATATACTCAGGAGGCTAATGTGGAAGGATCACTTGAATTTCAAGGCTGCAGTGAGCTAAAATTATACTACTGCCCTCCAGCCTGGGCGGCAGAGCAAGATCTAGTCTCAAAGTTAAAATGTAAAGATACCTCCATCAACAGCAGACATTGCTGGACCATACTCCAGGAGTCATCCAGCCCGTCTTCAGTGCAGACAGTTGACAGTTACAATATGTCCCTTCCCCCTTCCAAATCTTAGCTTGTAGACAAGGATTTCTCACTTCCCCACTCCCACCCCTCCCTGCAATCAATGAACCAAAATTTCTCCTAAATGTTTAACTTTATATATGGTATGCCTCACTGCTGCTCAGCAAGCACAGGGCAGACGTGACCCACAAAAGTGTTAAGACAGACTATGTTATGGTTCATTATTTCACTCTCAAGAAACACAGTTGTGGTTCAGTGCCCATAGCACAGTGTTTACAGTGCCAGCCACATACACCAAGGCTGGTGGGTTCGAACCTGGCCTGGGCAACTGTAACAAATAGAGTCGGGTGTTGTGGCAGGTGCCTATAGTCCCAGCTACTTGGGAAGCTGAGGCAAGAGAATCGCTTAAGCCCAAGAGTTGGAGATTGCTGTGACAACTGTAACAAATAGAGTCGGGTGTTGTGGCAGGTGCCTATAGTCCCAGCTACTTGGGAAGCTGAGGCAAGAGAATCGCTTAAGCCCAAGAGTTGGAGATTGCTGTGATCTGTGACGCCAGGGTACTCCACCAAGGGTGACATAGTGAGACTCTGCCTCAAAACAAGAAAAGAAAAGAAAAGAAAAAAGAAACACAGTCAACAGCATTCTTTCAGATTCACCTGTACAAGTTTCAACTTGCTTGGCCTGTCAGTGTTGCTGGAGGACTTCGTTTGTTTCCATCTGTGCCGATGTTATGTTTCTTGATTTTTTTGTATCTCAAAACTTTTGTAATGACCCATACTCTGATTTTTGCAGCTGGAGCTGTTTGTTCCTCATAGCTGAATATCTCTACTGGAAGGGCCCACAGCAAGAGAGCTGCCTTATACAGGTCACACCCCTTCCAGGCAGGATCAAATGACTAGTCAATAAGGGACACAAAGGCCCTGTAAACTCAGCTGAGGCCTCCGTGACAAGGGCCTCACTGCAGTTCAATTTCTCCCTTCAGGCAGTGCAGCTGCCCTTAGTCCCAGGTGTTGTCATTAAAGAGCAAACCAGCCACCCAACCCCACTTGCACATCTCTGTCTAAGAGTCAGTTCCTAGGGAGCCTTACCTAAGACACAGGTTGTTGAAATATCTTTTAAGTAACCTTCCGGGTTCTTAGGACAAACTCGTAGCTTTGTTGAGGTCGGCTTTTTTCTATTGCTTGGGAAAAGCAAAGCCTAAAATGTCTTTTTCTGGACAGGCGTGCAATCTTCACAGAGGCAAGAGACTGAGAAGTTTGTGGAATGAGAGAGGAATTTTCCAGGGTTGGTTACATTAAGTGGGATCACTAGACTGGCAGGTGCTTGCAATCAATCTTCCTACTCTTTAGTAAAATGCAGGCGACTCTGTGAAATCTATAGATCTTTCCCCTTAAGTAAATCCAGTTTTGACCAACAAAATAGTCACTTGTTACAGTGAACAAATCCTAAGAACCAGTGTCATCCTCTGCTAGGAATAACTACTTCCTCCTTCTCCCATGGGCCTCTCACTGATGGCTCTCCTGACTAACTTTTTCTTGCAAGACTAAAAGCTGCTCTTTGAAATCTTGGGAGTCTTGACACCTCTGACTCACAACGGTTTCACCCTGTGGAATGTGACTAATATCTCTTGTGTTGCCAGCTGCCATCCATCCATCTCTCCCCTTGGCTTTATGCCTTCTCTCAGCTTAGCTGCAGAGTGGGGATGAGGGTGCATGAGAAGGCAGTGCCATTATGTGTGGCATTCCTTCCATGGACCAAGCACTGTTCTAGGTACTTCACATGACCTCATTAAATCTCACGATAACCCTACAGTTAGCTACACCTGCTCTCTCCCCAAACACACAACACCACGGTTCAAAGGATTACAAACTTAATGCTTTCAGACCTAAACTCCTTAGAAAGTTGTCAGACTCAGCTAGGTCTGCAGGGATTGTGAAGCACTGCCTTAGGTTAATTCTATTAATAATGTTATTAATGTTAGTCTTAGTAGAACTTTGCTTGATAATGGTCTGGATGCTCAAGGGTCTGACCCTGATTTTATTCCCAAATCCTTTATAGTCTTAGCTAATGGTGTGGGTTAAAAGAAGTATCAGGGATGGACTATGAAGAGCTCTTGGGCTTAAGCAATTCTCTTGCCTTAGCCTCCCAAGTAACTGGGACTATAGGTACCCGCCACAAGGCCTGGCTATTTTTTTGTTGCAGTTGTCATTGTAATTTTAGCTGGTCGGGGCAGGGTTCGAACCCATTAGCCTCAGTGTATGTGGCCAGCACCCTACCCACTGAGCTATGGCCGCCACCCTCGTTTTTCCATTTTTAATAGAGACAGGAACTGGCTCTTGCTCAGGCTGGTCTTGAACTCCTGAGCTCAAGCAATCCACCTGCCTTGGCCTCCCAGAATACCAGGATTACAGGCATGAGCCACCTTGCCTGGCCTGTGTGGAGCCTTAAGGTCTGGCACCGAGTCCTGAAATAAAGCATAATGAGTCTGGGTGCCCACTGAGCATGGTGATGTGCCTATTGGATCAGTATTGGACAGAACCTGTCCAACCCATAGATACGCTTCCCAGTCACTTCCACAATGGTCATTCTGACACAGGCAAGATTTCTACCTAACGAACTGAACCAGGACTGGCTGGGGCATAGACTCCAAATTAATGACTGTCACCAAGGGTTTATTAAGTGCCTATAATGATCCTCTTAAAGCGTAGTTTTGGGAAAGGATATCATTTAAAATAGTGACCCCTTTTGGTTCACTCTCTCAGAAATTTTCTATAATCTAGTTAGGAAGATAAAAATAGCTTATCTTAGCGCCTGTAGCTTAGCAGCTAGGGTGCCAGCTGCATACACTGGAGCTGGAGGGTTCGAACACAGCCCAGGCCTGCCAAACAACAATGACAACTACAACCAAAAAACAGCCAGGCATTGTGGTGGGTGCCTGTAGTCCCAGCTACTTGGGAGGCTGAGGCAAGAGAATCCTTTAAGCTCAAGAGTTTGAGGTTGCTTGGGGCTGTGACACCACAGCACTCTACCAGGGGTAATGAAGTGAGACTCTGTCTCAAAAAAAAAAAAAAAAAAAAAAAGAAAAAGAAGATAAAATACTTAATGATTTTTATAGTACTTATTATTCTTTTTCCTAAGCAATATGTGTATAAGTGCGCTCTAGAAAATACAGAAAAATCCATAGAATAAAAACAAAAGCATCTCAAACTCCACTATTCAAGATTAACTCCTGCACCCCAGACAGGCATACCACCCCTATCCTCACCTCACACTCACTCATAGGACGAGATTCTTGAGCAAATGGATCATACATTTTCCTATTTCCTCTTTCCCTCCTGGGAAAATCACATTCTGCCTGGGAATGTGATTTGGCTTAAAGTATGGAGAAGGGAGCTATTTTAAAGCTTTCTCAGTTCTCAGTGCAGCTGTCCATCAGTGGGCAGCTCCGTATGGACCCGTTTCTTGTGCAGGTAGGCCCCTGGGCCTAGTGTTGCCATATAAGGTGAGGAGAAAAGGAAGTGACTGACACAGCTCTGTGCAAAGAAATTAAAGCACAATTCCCATTTGGGCAGGGAAGGGGTCAGTAAAAATTATGTTGCACGGGGGAAATGTTTTTCTTCCATAAATGTAGTTCCAAACTGTGCTGTATATGAGAGGTAGTATTAATTGGGCATGTCTCTCTCTTTCTCTGTGTGTGTGTGTGAGGGAGAGAAAGAGAGAGAGATTCTGGATGACTAAGAAGAAATCTTCATTGTGCATCTCTTGATGGCAGTGAAATCTTAAAAAGGACTGACAGCCAGCTTTGGAAAGTTGTGTTGAAAGTAAGGCCCCCTGTGGTGGTCGTCTAGACCAGAGATCCTAAACCAGGAGCCCCACACAGTGCTGGCCTGCGCAGTGTTGAAAACTTAGTTTTTAACATGAAACTATCTGGAAATATCATATAAAAATTTAGAATTCCAGCTTCTAGTGAAGGGAAGAATGAGGGAGAATATGAACCTTGCATCCTGAGCTCTTTTTCTTAAGGAAATTAGCTCCTTGGGTGTCATCATTTTTTCCCAAATATAATTTGTCTTTTGAACTTTTAAGTGGGGAGCTTTGGGGGGGGGCTTTTTATTGTTATTATAGTTTGTTTTTATTTTTAAGCACAAATTTTCAATTTTTATGTAGTAGATTTTATCAATCTTTTCTTTTTTCTTTCTTTCTTTCTTTCTTTTTTTTTGTGTGCAGTTTTTGGCCAGGGCTGGGTTTGAACCCGCCACCCCCGACATATGGGGCCAGCGCCCCACTCCTTTGAGCCACAGGCACTGCCCTATCAATTTTTTATTTTACAGTTTCTGAATTCTGTAGCTTGCTTAGTAATATTTTAGTCACTGTATTATTCTGCTAGGGGTTCTGTGACAAAGTACCACAGAATGAGTGGCTAACATGGTAGAGATTTATTTCCTCACAGTTCTGGAGATTGGAAACCAGATCAAGGTGGTCAGTGGGGTTAGTTCTTTGGAGACCCTTATCTGTGATTTGTAGGTAGTTGCCTTCTTGTATCTTCACGCAGTCCTGTCTCTGTGTGTGTCTGTGTCCTAATGTCTTCTTCTAAGGTAGCGATTTTCTTTTTCATTTTCTTTTCTCTTTTTTTTTTTTTTGAGACAGTCTCATTATGTCACCCTTGTCAGAGTGCCCTGGCGTCACAGCTCACAGCAACCTCAAATTCTTGGACTCAGGTGATCCTCTTGCCACAGTTTTTCTATTTTCTATTTTATTTATTTTTTTATATAAAATATAAAATATTTTTTATATAAAAATAAAATATTTCTATTTTATTTATTTTTTAATTAATTATTTTTCATTAAATCATAACTTTACATTGATGCATTTATGGGGTTCAGAGTACTGCTTCAATATATAATGTGAAATGTTTATACTGAACTAAGTAACACATCCATCACAATTATACTGATTTCTTAATAGTTTTGAAATGTACCATTGCATCATGTACATTAGGGGAGGTCCCCCCAGGTACTCTCCCTTCTCCCTTATCCCCTCTCCCCTCCCCTCTCTCTCTTCTTCCCTTCTAGAGATAGGATCTCACTTTTGCTCAGGCTGGTCTAAACTTGGGAGCTCAAGCTATCTACCTGCCTTGGCCTCTCAGAGTGCTAGGAGTATAGACGTGAGCCACCACACCCAGCCAATCAAATTATCTTCAAAAGAGGTTCAAAGCAGAGTAAGTCTGTTCTTTTTTAACTCTTTTTTTTAAATCAACATAATTTAAGTGTGCCACAGAAGTTTATAGCTTCAAGTGTGCCGTGAGATAAAAAAGGTTGAAAAACACTGTTCTAAGGACTCCAACTATATTGGATTAGGACCCACCCTGATGACCTGATTTTTAACTTCAACATCTCTTTAAAGACCCTATTTCAAATACAGTCATATTCTGAGGGGCTGGAAGGTTAAGATTTCAACATATGAGCTCAGTACCCATAGCACAGTAATTACTTACAGTGCCAGCCACATACACCAAAGTTGGTGGGTTCAAACCCAGCCCAGGCCAGCTAATCAACAATGACAACTACAACAAAAAATAGCTGGGTGTTGTGGCAGGCACCTGTAGTCCCAGATACTTGGGAGGCTGAGGCAAGAGAATCACTTGAGCCCAAGAGTTTGAGGTTGCTGTGAGCTGTGATGCTACAGCACTCTACTGAGGATGACATAGTGAGACTGCCTCAAAAAAAAAAAAAAAAGAGAGAGAGATTTCAACATATGAGTTTTGGAGGACATAGTTCAGCTCATAACATTGCCCAGGACTAGTTTTTAAAGTTCTCCCAGTACTCTTTCAGTTTTTTTTTTAATTGCCCTCAGTAGAGTGCAGTGGCATCACACCTACTCCTGGGCTCCTTAGGCGATTCTTGTGCCTTAGCTTTCCGAGTAGCTGGGACTACAGGTGCCTACCACAATGCTCAGCTATTTTTTGTTGCAGTTTGGCCAAGGCCAGGTTCAAACCCACCACCCTCAGTATATTGGACTGGTACCCTACCCACTGAGCCACAGGAGCTGCCCTCTTTCAGTACTTTTGCGGTTTTAGTTTTTGAAGTGAAATAATGGCTCCGTGCCTGTGGCTCAAGTGGCTAAGGCGCCAGCCACATACACCTAAGGTGGTGGGTTCGAATCCAGCCCCGCCTGCCAAACAACAATGATGATGGTGATGCAACCGGAAAAAAAAAAAATAGCCAGGCATTGTGGTGGTGGGCGCCTGTTGTCCCAGCAACTTGGGAGGCGGAGGCAGGAGACTCGCTTGAGCCCAGGAGTTGGAGGTTGCTGTGAGCTATGCCATGGCACTCTACCCAGGGGGACAGCTTGAGGCTCTGATTCAAAAAAAAAAATTAAATAAATAAATAAATAAATATAAATAATGTGATTCAGCTGGAATTTGTTTGGGTATAAGAAATAAGATAAGGATTTGATTTTTTTTTTTTTTTGAGACAGAGTCTCACTTTGTTGCCCTTGGTAGAGTCCTATGGTGTTACAGCTCACAGCAACCTCAAACTCTTGGGCTCAAGCGATTCTCTTGCCTCAGCCTCCTAAGTAGCTGGGACTACAGGCACTCTCCACAATGCCTGGCTAGTTTTTTAATTTTATTTTGAGACAGAGTCCCACTATGTCACTCTTGGTAGAGTGCCATGGTGTCACAGCTCACAGCAACCTCCAGCTCTTGGGCTTAGGCGATTCTCTTGCCTTAGCCTCCCAAGTAGCTGGGACTACAGGCACCCACCACAATGTCTAGCTAGTTTTTCATTGCAGTTTGGCCAGGGCCAGGTTTGAACCTGCCACCTTCAGTATATGGGGCCAGTGCCCTACCCACTGAGCCACGGGTGCCACCCCAGGCTATTTTTTGCTTGTGGTTGTCATTGTTGTTTGGCAGGCCTGGGCTGGGTTCAAATCTGCCAGCTCCGGTGTATGTGGCTGGATCTCTAGCTGCTGAGCTACAGGTACCAAGCCTGGCTGGGTTTTTAAGAGATGAGGTCTTGCTCTAGGTCAGGTTGGTCTGGTCTTGAACTCATGAGCTCAAACACTCTACCTACCTCGGCCTCCCAGAGTGCTAGGATTACAGGTGAGTCACTGTACCCAGCCCTAAAAATAAGTTATTTTTAACTTAAATTGCTAAGAATAAAAATTCTAAAGACAAAAACAAAATACTAACTAGATACATAAAGCTTTCTAATCCTTTTTACCAGTTCTTTCTATCACATATACTTACAAAGTTACAACTACATTAAATTGCCATGCACTTAATGGACATCCTGCATTTCCTTTTCAGAATTTTCATCACTATTTTTACACATTTACTTTAGCATTGCCTTGTCTACTTCTAAAAAACCCCTGCTAGCACTTTTATCATGTAGGGTTAAACACAAAGGTGACTTTACATGTTTATATTATTGAACAACTTAGCATTGTATGTCCTTTTGTACTGCTGGAGTTTTAAATCATGTACGTGTATTATTTTTTAGGAACAGGAATAATTTATTTTCATTGTAAAAAAAAAAAAGAGAGAGAAAAGAATGCAACAGTGGTAAACAATGATTAGCAGAGATAAATTTATCTAAGGGAGTCATTTTGGAGCTCCTCAAATTCTAAACCCCACAATTATAACTTCTTCTTTGTTTATGGCTAAGTCTTGCTTTCTCACGGTAAGAGCAAAATAGATTCAGCAACACATTTTGACACACACAGTCTGCATGTTATACTAATGAGAAACGTTAGTTCTCCCCTCTGCGCTGGCTGGTTTCTGCCAATTCAGGAGACACACTCCTCTCTCAAAGGCTGCCTAGGCTGAGAGACAGACTGTGAACTTGGCAGGCTTCCCTCACATTCCCTAGCCAAGGCTGTCATTGTCTGGCTAAACTGAAAAGGGTCAGGTTTCTAGTGACAAAGGAGCTGCTTCAGGTCTTCCATGGGTCTGACTAGCAACAAGCAGCATTTCTCTCCTGAGCCCCAGTGTCCACAATGCTGCGAGCCTGAGGAGAGAGCAGCAGTGATCCAGGCCCCTCAAAAGGCCTGCACGTCTTCAGTGTCTTTTTTTTTTAATTTGAGTCAGAGTCTCACTTTTGTCACCCTCAAAAGTGGGTAGACCAGATTCGAACCTGCCAGTCTCGGTGTATGCAGCTGGCACCCTAACCACTGAACTATGGGCACCGAACTGTCTTCAGTATCTTGAGGAAGTAAACCAGGAGATACACCTCTCCTGAGGAGGTCATTTCTAATGTGGTTACTTGGTTCCCAGATTAAGTAAGGTCCTGGGAGTTCTGTGTTCTTTCTTGTTCCCATTTCCTTCCATTCACTCATTTGTTTGTTCATCTGTCTTTTCACATTTAGCATGGGAGAGTGACCATGCTAAGACATAAGTCAGACCAGGCCACTCCTCTGCTCCCAGCTCATGTGGGTAAAAAATGAAGTCATTACCACGGTCTACCATGATCTGTCCCCTAATTCTCATCTCCAGCTTCTCTCCCTGTCACTGGCCTCCTTGCAGTTTCCTCAATACCTGGAATGCTCTTGCCTCAGATGGCCTCATGCTCTCCTCTCTTCAAGTTCTTGACACAGATGTCACCATCCTGTGGTTAGGAAGGCAGTAGAAGAGAAGGTCCCAAGGCTGAGCCCTGTGTGATTTAGTTCATTCCCGTCTCATACTGTTAGAGTTTGGGTGGAGGAGAAGGGGCCTGCAAAAGAGAATTGTTCCTACAAAAGGAAAACCCAGAGACCTATGAGGAAAGCAAGGAGGTTGTGGTGTCACTGAAGCTAAGAAAGAGGAGCTTGAAGAAAGAGAGTTCCCAGCTGTGACAAATGCTGCTGCGAGGTCCAACAGCACGATGACCACAGACCCATAGGTTCAAGCAAGGAGCAGCTCGTACATCATGGAGAAACATGACATTTTTGAATAGCGGTGTGGGAAGGAAGGCAAAGTAATTACAGGAGGAAGGGTGAAGAGAAGGGCAAAAAAATCAGGTATGAAGATTTAACTCTTTCAGGAAGGTTGGCTCTGAAGAGCTCAAGATATGGAAGGCGCCTGGAGAGAGACAAGGAGTCGAAGAGGACAGGAGCAATGGTGATAGATGGAATAAAATTAAAGTCACAGAAAAGGGACAGGATGACCACATAAGTCAAGGCCTTGAGATGTGGGCAGGGGCACAGGTCAGGAAGAGGGAGGTTTATTGTAACACTAATGAAGCCGAATCCTCAGGACTGCTTGCTTGTATAGGCCCCTTATCAACATCTAATTTTTACTTATAATCTTGTATTCTTTTTCTTCAAGAAAGCCCCAAAATTATATAGGTTCTGGGCCTCCACAAAACATGGTTTTGTCCCTGTATGGAGGGACCGACATGTGCTAGGAAGAGCAACACCCCAGTGTTTCTCAAACTTGAGAGGTCTCAGTAAAGTAAAACAAACCCCCCCAAAGTCTCACAGATATAAAAATACATCAGAGGAACCACAGGCTTTGGTGTACCCTGGTGTGATCTGCTTGAGACATTGACAGACCTGATTGGGAACCAGGAGACCTGAGGTCTGTGTTGGCTTCACCGGAGCCATCTGGCTTCATGGACATTGCCACTGGGTCCTATGCTCAGTTTAATACTCTGCTGTCACCATATTGAAATTCTTTGTTATTTATAATAAGCTCCTTTCAGCCATACCTCAGTTTATAATCATGAGGCAACTCTTGGTGGGTGGCAGGGCGTTGATAGCTCTTCAGGATGGGAGCTGGTCACCAAGCCATGATTATGGGGTTGGAACTTTCAGCCCTACCTCCAGGGAGGAGAGAAGGATTGAGTTCAGTCACCAATGGCCAATGATTTAATCAACCATGCCTGTGTAATAAAACCTCCATAAACCCCCCAAATGACAGGGTTCAGAGAGATTCCAGGTCGGTGAAACACACTGAAGTGCAGGGAGGGTGGTGTTCCGGAGAAGGCACGGAAGTTCTGCCCACCCGACTGCTCCATACCTAGTGTGTCCCTCCCCTGAGTTATATCCACTATAATCAACTGGGAACAGTAGAAGTAAAGTGCTTTCCTGAATTCTGCAAATCATTCTAGTGGATTATTGAATTTAGGAGGGGGTATCAAGGGAGCCCCTGAATTTGTGGTTGGTGGGGCAGAAATATGGGCCCCATTTGCATCTGGCATCGAAGTGGGGTCAGCCTTGTGGGACTGAACCATCACCCTGTGGGGTCCAATGCTAACTCCAGGAGTTAGTCCCAGAATTGAATTGGAAGACTCACAGCTGGTGTCAAAGAATTGGTGTCAGGAGGAAAGAACCTCAAAAGTGTGGATGCATGCTACGATGTGGATGACCCCAGAGAGCATTATGCTAAGGGAAAGAATTTAGAAACAAAAGGCCACATGTGATATGATCCCATTAAGACTAAACGTCCAGAATAGGACAATTTATAGAAACTGGAGGGGTGTACGGGGAGTGCCTGCTAATGAATACGGATCTCTGGAGTGATCAAAATGTTCAGGA
The DNA here is from genome assembly GCA_963574575.1 of Galagoides demidoff. Classification (NCBI taxonomy): domain Eukaryota; kingdom Metazoa; phylum Chordata; class Mammalia; order Primates; family Galagidae; genus Galagoides; species Galagoides demidoff. The sequence goes on along the minus strand of CAUYQV010144925.1, from coordinate 4,880 downwards.
AATAGATAGCGGTGGTGATTGCACAACTTTGTGAACATCCTCAAAACCACTAAATTGTACACTTTAAAAATGAAAAAACTTTTTTAAAAAGGCGAGGGTGGGGGGAGAAGTTATCACACCAGCTCTCCATATGGAGCAATGCCTTGTGAAGAAGGCACTATAATGACAGACAGGAGAAATTATAGCTTTCAGTCAACTGACAATGACTCCAAAATAGCTGATCTCATAAGAGTGGCTATTTTCAGGCTGTTGACTTTGTTTAGCCCAATACAGAAATCAAGCATTTCTATCTTAATCATATAGCCAAATCCTTGCTGACTTCCAACAGTTTCTTTCCTCTTAGTCTTGGAAAACTACTTGCATAAATCATTTGTTATTTGAAACTTAAAAAAAAAAATACAGGAAATATCAACAGGCTCAATGTATTCTATTAGCCTGTATTCCTCCTGGAAAGCAAAGACTGAGAGCAGTGCTTGTAAAAGTCCTGGGGTCGGGTGGAGGAGTGAAATAGAAAAGGAGGAAAAAGGAATGGGTCATTGTGGGAAAATGGCAATTTATCTCTTTGGGACCTTCCAAGGAGCCATGTAGAGTGGCCTGAGAATTATTCACTTGAGTTAAGGAAGGACTGACTCCTGTCCTCATTGGTCAAGGTTCGCCCCACGGAGCATTGAGTCCCCTGCACTGCTGAGATATGTATGTAGGAGTGAGGAAAAACAGGTGGTCTGCAGCATAGTCTTCAAGTTCAGGGGCAAAACTCCAGAATTATGTCCTTCCGAGCAGCAGAAACAGGAAAAAAGAAAGAGGAAGAAAGGGAGAGAGGGAGGGAAGCATCCTCCAAAAAGTCAGTTGCCTCAGCAGCAGCTGTAGTAAAAGGTGGGACAATTAATAACTTTAAAAATATTATAAACAATGAATGCTAAGAGAGGAATGAAAGAAGGGAGCCATCTAGGCTGAGAAGGAAGGACATCATGAATGCAATCTTGACTTAGCTCTATATAATAGTTACCTGGTTTCATGACCATATTTACTTAAATGTATGTCGCTTGGGTTTGCTTATAATTCGAGTAATTCCCAATTTTCTTACCATAACACTGGGATGAAAAGTATGTAAGCATAAAAAAAAATAATCCTAGGAAAGGACATCTTTTCAATAAACAGCAGTGGGGAATATCCACCCAGCAGTGGGAAAAAGAATGAAGTTGAATCCTAACCATATACCATATACAAAACTTAGCTCGAAATGGCTCAAAGACCTAACATTACAAAAGTAAGAGGAAAATTATGAAACTCTTAGAAGAAAACTTGGGGAAAATTATTTATGACATTAGATTTAGCAACGAGGTCTTGCATATGATACTAAAAGCACAAGACAACAAAAGAAAAAAATAGTGGGCGGCGCCTGTGGCTTAAAGGAGTAGGGTACCTGCCCCATATACCAGAGGTGGTGGGTTCAAACCCGGCTCCAGCCAAAAACTGCGGGAAAAAAAAATAGTCAAGTTAGACATCATCAAAATTAAAAACTTCTGTGGGCAAAGAATACTATCAAAGGGGTGACAAAGTAAACCACAGAATGGGAGAAAATATTTGCAAATCATACATCTGACAAGGGATTAATACCTGAGTGTGTTGGCTCACACCTGTAATCCTAGCACTCTGGGAGGCTGAAACGTGTGTATAGCATGAGGTCAGGAGCTCCAGAAAAGCCTGACCAAGAAGGAGACCCCATCGCTACTAAAAACAGAGAAACTAGCCAGGCATAGTGGCAGGTACCTGTAGTTTCAGCTATTTGGGAGGCTGAAGCAAGAGAATCACTTAAGCCCTAGAGTTAGAGGTTGCTGTGAACTGTGACACTACAGCACTCTACCATGGCAACATAGTGAGACTCTGTCTCCAAAAAGAAAAGTTGGATGTTGCTATTCCTAGCACTCTGGGAGGCCAAGGCAGGCACATAGCATGAGCTCAGGGGTTTAAGACCAGCCTGAGCAAGAGCAAGACCCCATTTCTAAAAAACCTAGCTGGGCATTGTGGGAGGTACCTGTAGTCCCAGCTACTCGGGAGGCTGAGGCAAGAGGATTGCTTGAGCCCAAGAGTTTGAGGTGGTTGTGCGCTATGACACCAGGGCACTCTACAGAGTGCAACAAAGGGAGACTCTGTCTCAAAAAGACAAAAACTGGAACACTTGCTGGGCTGCAGTGGCTCATACCTATAACTCCAGCACTTGGGAAGCTGAGGAGGGTGGATTGCCTGAGCTTAGGAGTTGGAGACCAGACTGAGCAAGAGTGAGGCCCATCTCTGAAAAAAACAAAAATAGCCGGTGCTGTAGAGGGCACCAGTAGTCCCAGCTTCTTGGGAGATACTTTGGAGGCTGAGGCTAGACAATTGCTTAAGCCCAAAAGTTTGACTCTGAGGTTGCTGTGAGCTATGACACTGACACGCCATGACACTCTACCAAGGGCAACAAAGAGAAATTCTGTCTCAAAAAAAGAAAAACAACAGCAGCAACAACAAAAAACAGAATACTTTACATTGCTAGTAAGAATGTGTAATGTTGCAGGTGCTGTTCAAAATTGTTTGGCAGTTCCTCAAAAAGTTAAACATGAAATATTATCATTTGAAGTGTATACTTCAAAGCGTTGAAAGCAGAGACTCAAGCAAATACTATATACCAATGTTCATAGCAGCATTATATTCATAATAGCCAAATGCTGAAAACAAGCCAAGTGACCATCAACAGATGAATAGATAAACAAAATGTAGTATATCCATATAGTGGGATATTGTTCTCCTTAAAAAGGGATAAAGTTTGATATGCTGCAATATAGATGAACCTGGAAAATACTATGCTAAGTGAAATAAGTCAGACATAAAAGGACAAATATTGTCCGATTCTACTTATCTGAAGTAGAATAGGCAAATGCATAGAGAGGGAAAGAAGATTAGAAGTTGGGGTGGTACTGTACAATGGTGCAGAGCTTCGTGGGTTGTTTTTTTTTTTTTGAGACAGAGTCTCACTATGTCACCCTTGGCAGAGTGCCGTGGAGTCACAGCTCATAGCAACTTCCAGCTCTTGGGCTTAAGCGATTCTCCTGCCTCAGCCTCCCAAGTAGCTGGGGCTACAGGTGCCCACCACAACACTGGCTATTTTTTGTTGCAGTTGTCATCGTTGCTCAGCTGACCCAGGCGGGATTTGAACCTGCCACCCTCGGTGTATGAGGCCAGCACCGTAACCACTGTGTTATGGGCGCTGAGCCAGTATAGAGTTTGTATTTGGGGTCACCATAAAGTTTTGGAAATAGTGGTGATGGTTGTACAACATTGTGAACATTGTGAATGTACTTAATACCTCTGAGTTACACACTTAAAATGGTTGGGCGTGGTGGTACACACCTGTAGTCCTAGCTACTGGGGAGGCTGCTTGAGTCCAGGAGTTCAGGGCCAGATGGATAACATAGTGTAACCCACATCTCTTTTTTTAAAAAGAGGGTTAAAATGGTAAATGTTATTATATATGTTTTATCAAAATAAAGGAGGGAGGGATGGAAATAATACTGAAAATACTTCCAAGGAATCCCTTCAGCAACATCCAAGGCAACCTGTACCATCTTAAATTTATAGGGCAATTTTTAAGGACCCCTGGAAAAAGAGATAAGGTAAATTTATGAGCTCTCACCTGTGCAGCTATGGGGTATCTATAGCAATAGCACCTGGTAGTGACATGACGATGCTTTGAGAAAAGTAGTTTCATGTTAGCAGTTGGCTGGGGTTACTCTGAAATCAAACCCTACAAGGGTTAGTTTTCCTCTTGACTTGTTTGGCTCCTCTTTCACTGTTGTAAGCCAAGGCCAAGGCCAGATCAACACCTGGCACCCAAGTATGCAAGAGACTATTCCACTATCACAGTAGCTCTTCAGCTCCTGTGCAGGCTGCTGGAATCCTCAGACTGATCCATTGTTCCTACTGTGTCATCTTTGCTTTCACAACAGTCAGTCTTCAAGCCCTTCAAGGCATTTTTCTCCAGAGTTGCTGAATAGGGCTTCGAGAATTGTTTTTCTGGTTCTTCCTGTTTAGCACCTGCTATTGTAGTTGCCCTCATAATTCACAACACATTTTTTTCTCCCAGTTTCCTTTGGTTGTGGCGTACAACTAGCTCCAGCTAGTTTGCACTCTCGTCACCTCCCCATGTTCTTCCTCATTCACGTTCCCTGTCCCTACAGCTGCCACACATCAATGCTTGTGGCTTGTGGTGGGCACTCCTGCACTTGGCAGACTACTTCCCCTGAGAACTTCCTGCTTGGTCTTTCCGTGGTTCTTCAAGGCTTTGTCTTTCTCTGGCCGCAAACCTTGGGAAAAGGTTATCTCTCTCCTTTTAAGGCTTACAATGTAGGGGAGGTGGAGGGAGATGATCTCAGATCTACTACCCTTTCCTTTTTTTTTTTTTAAGACAGAGTCTTACTATGTTGCCCTCTGTAGAGTGCCTTGGCGTCACAGCCCACAGCAACCTCAAACTATTGGGCTTAAGCGATTCTTTTGCCTTAGCCTCCCAAGTAGCTGTGAATATAGGCGCCCACCACAATGCCCAGTTTTTTTTGTTGTTGCAGTTGTCATTATATACTAGCAGGCCCAGGCGGGACTTTAACCCACCAGCCTTGGTGCATGTAGCCAGCACCATATTCACTAAGCTCTGGGAGCTGAGCCTCTACTAACCTTTTCAAAGAATTTTTTTTTCAGATTTGAGAAAAGTTCTGGTAAATGCACCCTTGAAAAAATTTAACTCTGGCTGAGAGTGGTGGCTCCTGCCTGTAATCCTAGCACTCTGGGAGACCAAGGCAGGTGGATTGCTTGAGCTCATGAGTTCGAGACCAGCTGAGCAAAACCAAGAC
>CAUYQV010144923.1:0-10001 GCA_963574575.1 Galagoides demidoff | reverse complement strand
GTTTACAAACTTGAGCCACTTCATCTAATTGATACCTAATATTTTTTCATAGTTTTATACTCTTTTTTTTTTTTTGAGACAGGAGCCTCAAGCTATCCCCCTGGGTAGAGTGCCGTGGCATCTCAGCTCACAGCAACCTCCAACTCCTGGGCTCAAGCGAGTCTCCTGCCTCAGCCTCCCAAGTCGCTGGGACCACAGGCGCCCGCCACAACGCCTGGCTATTTTTTGGTTGCAGCCATCATTGTTGTTTGGCTGGCCTGGGCTGGATTCAAACCCACCACCTTGGGTGTACGTGGCTGGCGCCTTAGCCACTTGAGCTACAGGCGCCGAGCCACTCTTTTTTCTTAAAAAGAGTTCCTTAAGTTGAATAGATTTCAGGCTCTAGAACCTCCAAATCCACATCTTGTATATTTTATTTCATAAGCTGGATTGTGAGTTTTCTCTGTATGATTATCTGTGTTCTTTGGTTAGTCCCAAATAGAAAATAGCAAATATTTTTTCTTTAAAATGAATTCCATTTCCTGCTGTGTGAAAACAGTAAAATATTTTAAATTGTCTAAGAGGCATTTGTTATCTCTGTCCTCATCCTGATGCTGGATGCCTATGACTTCACTGATCTCCATGGGCACTTGGCTTGGTAGAAGCTTTGCACAACTTTGCCCTGTCTCCTGGGCACCTCACCACAATGCAGGTCTAAGACCTGGGCTTATTGGTCCACTTTTATTTTTGAAAATTTCCCTGACATTTGGGTGGTTCCTGTGGCTCAGTGAGTAGGGCGCTGTCCCCATATACCGAGGGTGGCAGGTTCCAACCCGGCCCTGGCCAAACAGCAACAAAAAATACCTGAGTGTTGTGGCGGGCGCCTGTAGTCCCAGCTACTCAGGAGGCTGAGGCAAGAGAATTGCCTAAGCCCAGGAGCTGGAGGTTGCTGAGAGCTGTGACTCCACAGCACTCTACCGAGGGTGATAAAGTGAGACTCTGTCTCTAAAAAAAGAAAAGAAAAGAAAAGAAAAGAAAACTTCGGCTCGGCGCCTGTGGCTCAATCGGCTAAGGCACCAGCCACGTACACCTAAGGTGGCGGGTTCGAATCCCCAGCCCGGACCCGCCAAACAACAATTATGGCTGCAACCAAAAAATGGCTGGGCATTGTGGCAGGCACCTGTGGTCCCAGCTATTTGGGAGGCGGAGGCAGGAGACTCGCTTGAGCCCAGGAGTTGGAGGTTGCTATGAGCTGTGATGCCATGGCACTCTACCCAGGGGGATAGCTTGAGGCTCCATCTCAAAAAAAAAAAAAAAAAAGAAAAGAAAAGAAAACTTCCCAAACATTTAATTGCAAAATAACTAGCTTCTTTTCTACTTTTCATCCCATGTCAGTCTCTGGTGCCTTGTATGTTCTTTTTCTGATGATCCTCTGTAGGAGCGACTCACAGTCCACTTCTGTTTGGAACCCAGCAAATAATCAAATTAAAATATCCTAGAATTTGATAAGCAGAGAGAGATTACTGCAAACTCAGCCATCTTCACCACTGTTCTTTGTATATCTGCTTTGTGCAAACCTTGGTTTTCATTTCTGGGAGAACACAAACACCAGGCCCTTTTTCTGGCCCACGTGGTGGAGGTAAGAATTTGCCTAACTAAGCATAAGTCAAATCTTTCAGACTGCCTTACAGGAAAGGTTTTGTGGAACTAAAAGAATGGATGATTGATTAGGACAGGTGAAAACTTCAGGGAGGAGATATATTTAAGTTGGACCTGAAAGATAATGAAAGATTTCTTTCTTTTTTTTTTTTGAGACAGAGTCTCACTCTGTCGTAGCATCACAGCTCACAGCAACCTCAAACTCTTGGGCTTAAGCGATTCTCTTGCCTCAGCCTCCCAAGTAGCTGGGACTTAAGGCCCCCCCGCCACAACACTCAGCTATTTTTTTGTTGCTGTTGTTGTTTTAGCAGGCCTGGGATGGGTTCAAACGTGCCAGCCTCCGTGTGTGTGTGTGTGGACGGCACCCTAACCACTAAGCTATGGGCACCAAGCCTGCCCTGTCTTTTTAAAACAGCACGTGGAGTCACATGTTTTGTGAGCAGTGTGGAGAACTAGTTCACCCGGGATGCCTTGTATTTGAAGGGATTGTCACACAACAATGAGACACAGCAAAGGGCGTGTGGTCATTTGCCACTGCAGGAACCAGATCTTAGGAGATTTAAAGTTCTAGAAGCTTGGCTTGGCGCCTGTGGCTCAAGCGGCTAAGGCACCAACTACATACACCTGAGTTGGCGGGTTTGAATCTAGCCCAGGCCACCAAACAACAATGACGGCTGCAACCAAAGGGTGACAGCTTGAGGCTCTGTCTCAAAAAGAAAAAAAAAAAAAGGTTCTAGAAGCTATGGATAAAGTAAAAAAGAGTAAACGTCCCTGTTCTAGAGGGACATGATCTCCAATGGAACAGAAGACACACATATCCAAAGTGATTTATGAATGGCCACCCTGGAACCATATTCCTGGGTGGCTACATCAGTAGGGATTAGTAAAGAGGCTGCCCAGGCCTGACCCCAACATTTGGGGAACCAGGAAAGGGTACAAAAGAAGAGCCATAGCTCTCTCTTGCCTCAGCCTCCCAAGTAGCTAGGACTATAGGTGCCACCACAATGCCTGGCTAATTTTTTATTGTTGTTGTAGTTGTCATTGTTGGTTGGCAAGCCTGGGCTGGGTTTGAACCTGCCAGGCCCAGTGTATGTGGCCAGCACCCTAGCTGCTGAGCTACAGGTGCCGAGACCAAAGATTTCTTAAGTTAAAGAAAATTCGTATGATGTTAGAAGATATTTATTAAAAAAGTGAATGTGGCAATTTATTCCAGCTTTTCATTCTGAAATGTTACACTTTTGATTTTCCATGACAAAGGGGTATGTGTGCGTGAGTCTGTGTGCTTGTGTGTATGTGTGTGCTTCCATTTTATTTTTATTTTTTTAACTTTATTATTTAGACTGAGTCTCACTTTTTCAAACTGGGAAGAGTGCTCACAGCAACCTCAAACACCTGGGCTTAAGCGATTCTCTTGCCTCAGCCTCCTGAGTAGATGCGACCACAGGCGCCTGCCACAATGCCCGGCTATTTTTAGAGACAAGGTCTCACTCTGACTCAGGCTGGTCTCAAACCTGTGAGCTCAGGCAATCCACCTGCCTCAGCCTCTCAAGTGCTGGGATTATAGGCGTGAGCCACCATGCCCACCTCCATGGTTCCATCTTAATCAGAAAATTTCAAACATTCATAATAGTTTAAAGAATTTTACAACAAATATGCATTCTATGTTAATTGCAATATTAATATAATGTATTAATAATGTAATATTCTACTTTAATATTTAACTATCTTGGGTTTTTTTTGAGACAGAGCCTCAAGCTATCCCCCTGGGTAGAGTGCTGTGGCATCACAGCTCATAGTAACCTCCAACTCCTAGGCTCAAGCGAGTCTCCTGTCTCAGCCTCCCAAGTAGCTGGGACCACAGGTGCCTGCCACAACGCCCAGCTATTTTTTGGTTGCAGCCGTTATTGTTGTTTGGCAGGCCTGGGCTGGATTCAAACCCACCACCCTAGGTGTATGTGGCTGGCGCCTTAGCCACTTGAGCCACAGGTGCTGAGCCTACTATCTTGTTTTATCACACGTATAAATACATGTGGTGTGTATGTCACCTCTGTGAAATGTCTGTTTTACTTCCCTCTATCCATTAATCCACCCTATTTTATTAATGCACTTCCATGTAAACTGCAGGCACCAGTATACTTTCCCCTCTAAAAACTTCAGCAAATACATCATTTATTAACTAGAGTTTAATATTTTTCTGTAGTTTTTCTGCTTTTTATTTTTTTGAGACAGAATCTCACTATATTGCGCTCAGTAGGGTGCTATGGCATCACAGCTCACAGCAATCTCAAACTCTAGGGCTTAAGCGATTCTCTTGCCTCAGCCGCCCAAGTAGCTAGGATAGGTGCCCGCCACAACGCCCAGCCATTTTTTTTTTCTGTTACAGTTGTCATTGTTTAGCTGGCCTGGACTGGGTTCGAACCCTCCAGCCTGGGTGTATGTCGCCGGCGCCCTACCCACTGAGCTACGGGCACTGCCTAGTTTTTCTCCTTTTGATGTAAAAGTTACATATAGTGAAATGCACAAGTCTTAAGTGGATATTTGCTGTTTTGACAAAGGCACAGACCCATATAACCCAAACTCCTATTAAGACATAGAACATTTCTGTCACCTCAGACAGTCACCCGTGAGAGGTGTGTTTTTGACATATATGTGATCTGCAGATCCCAGCCATAACAGACTAATGGAGCGGTCAGAGGTAGACAGAAGGAAGGTGGGAGTTGGTAAAGATTTGAAGGGCAAAAGGATTAGTGGATGGCCAGTATCCCAGGCCCTGCGAGGATATTAATAACTTGCTGTGGACAGTAAGCAGGTTAGCTTGGCTGGAGCTCAGTCAAAGGCATAGGATGCTAAGTACAACATTACTGCGCTCTAATCCTTTTCAACAATACACATATCAGGGTTATCCTGCAGCCCCTACATTCTGGAGGGAAGTAATTCCTAAAGGGGGACAGTTTTGCCCCTCAGTGGACAGTGGCAGTGTCTGGAGACATTCTTGGTTGCCACAAGCTGGCAGTAGTGCTACGGGCATTTTGTGGGTCGTGGCCAGGGATGCTGCCAAACATCCTCTAGCTCACAGAACAGCCCCTCCCAAGGAAGTAGTGGCTCAAATGTCGGTAATGCCCGCTGTAGGTTACAGATAAGGGTTGCTGACACGTGGAGTAAGATCAACGGAAGCTACCTACCAGCAGCAAATTTTTTCTTTTCTTTGAGAAAGATAATGTGTTTATTTCACCTTTTAAAACCAAGAAAAGGGGGCGGTGCCTGTGGCTCAGTGAGTAGGGCACCTGCCCCGTATGCCAAGGGTGGCGGGTTTGAGCCTGGCCGGGCCAAACTGCAACAACAACAACAACAACAAATAGCCGGGCGTTGTGCCAGGCACCTCTAGTCCCAGCTCCTCAGGAGGCTGAGGCACAAGAATCACCTAAGCCCAAGAGCTGGAGGTTGCTGTGAGCTGTGATGCCACAGCACCTACCAAGGGTGACAAAGTGAGACTCTGTCTCTTAAAAAAAATATAAAATATAAAAATAACCAAGAAAAGGGAATAGTAAATCATTTGGGCTGGGGATAAAACAAAGACAAAAAATAAAGTCCTGGGTGGCACTTGTGGCTCAAGGAGTAGGGTGCTGGCCCCATATACCAGGTTCAAACCTGGACCCAGCCGCAAAAACAAACAGACAAGCAAACAAACTAAAAAAAGAAGTGCTTCCATTTTGGTGTACCTTTTGCAGTAGGGACCTGGGAAGAGTTCCTTATGGCTGGGAATGGAAACAACAATGTGCTGCTTCATAAGGCTTGTAGGGAAGTGGGGTGAGGGCTCAAATACCGTTTCCCCCCCAAATGAGGCACTGTCTTATATTTACTTTTTCTCAAGAAGACACACTAGGGCGTATTTTCAGGGGATGTCTTATGTTTATTAAGTATACTACAACAATCTATATTTATTCAAATACAGTTAAGTCATCTTCTTCTGGAACCTGACAGGGGGAGCCGATCTTGTTGGTGGGGCTGGTGCTAGTGATGCATGAACTCCATTCCCCTAGCCATTCACACATGCCCGATAGGATGCCTGCAACAGCGGTTACCACACACGCACCCGTGCAAGTGCCAATGGGTCGGAGAAAGGAGCTGTGGCAAATAAAAGGTATTCCAGTCTTCCTTACCGCTCTGTGCTGAAATGCAGATACACTGCATAGCCACACCCATCACTAGGTCTTATTATTGGGGTAGAGCTAATATTTAACAAATGCATAGAAATCCTGCTAGGGCTTATTTTTGGGGTAGGTCTTATTTTGGGGGAAACACAGTAGGAAGGCAAGACTCAAGACCTTCTACTTGTCTCATCTGGCTTCCAGAATCTGTGATTTGAAAACTAGGGGAGAGGGAAAGGAGGAAGAGAGCAGTTCTTCCTCTGCTCTAATTTGTTTTTTTTCCCTTTTATTTCATTCCACCCCCTCCCTCCTTCCCTCTGTCCACTTCCCTATTCCCCCATCCCCACCATATATTAGCATCAGTTGTCCTCATATCAGAATCGAGTACATTGGATTCTTGCTTCTCCATTCTTTTGATGTTTTACTAAGAATGTGTTCCTAGCCAGGCATTGTGGTGGGCACCTGTAATCCCAGCTATTCTGTAGGCTGAGGCAAGAGAATTGCCTAAGCCCAATGGCTGGAGGTTACTGTGAGCTGTGATGCCACAACACTCTACCGAGGGCTAACAAGTGAGACTCTGTCTCAAAAAAAGAAGAATGTGTTTCAACTCCATTCAGATTAATACAAAAGATGTATAGTCACAATCCTTTTTAGTGGCTGTATAGTATTTCATGGTATACATATACCACAGCTTGTTAATCCATTTCTGGATTGGTGGGCATTTAGGTTGTTTCTGCAATTTTGGCAGTTATAAATTGAGCTGCAATAAACAGTCTAGTGGAAATGTCCACTGATAAAATGATTTTTTTTTTCTTCTGGGTAGATGCCCAGTACTGGGATTGCAGGATCGAATGGCAGGTCTAGCTTGAGGTCTTTGAGGATTCTCCATACTTCCTTCCAAAAAGGTTGTATTAGTTTGCAGTCCCCCCAGCAGTGTAAAAGTGTTCCCTTCTCTCCACATCCACGCTAGCATCTGTAGCTTTGAGACTGTGATGTAGGTCATTCTCACTGTTGTTAGGTGATATCTCAGGGTGGTTTTGATTTGCATTTCCCTGATAATTAGGGACGATAAGCATTTTTTCATGTTTGTTAGCCATTTGTTTGTCTTTTTCTTCTTTTTTTTTCTTATAAGCTTTTGGCCAGGGCTAGGTTTGAACCCGCCACATCCGGTATATGGGGCTGGCACCCTATTCCTTTGAGCCACAGGTGCTGCCCTTGTGTGTCTTCTTTAGAGAAGGTTTTATTCATGTCTCTTGCCTAGTGATATATGGGATTGTTGGGGTTTTTTGTTGGTTAATTTGAGTTCTTGGTAGATCCTAGTTATCAAGCGTTTGTCTGATTCATAATATGCAAATATCTTTTCCGATTCTGATGGTTGTCTGTTTGCTTTGTTTGTTGTCTCCTTTAGATGTACAGAAGCTATTCCTTTTAATTAAGTCCCATTTGTTTATTTTGTTGTTGCAATTGCCACTGGAGTCTTCTTCATAAAGCCTTTCCCAGGCCAACTTCAAGTGTTTTCCCCACACTTTGAGGATTTTTATGGTTTCATGCCTTAGATTTAGTATCTTGTATCCAATTTTAGTGGGTGGAAAAAGGTGCGGGTCCAGTTCTCCCAACACCATTTATTGAATAAGAATTCTTTCCTCCAGAGTATGTCCTTGTTTGGTTTGTCAAAGATCAGGTGGCTGTAAGATACTAGTTTTCATCTTATGGTTTTCTATTTGGTTCCAGATGTCTATGTCGCTATTTTTATGCCAATACCATGCTGCTTTGATCACTATGGACTTCTAGTACAGCCTAAACTCTGGCAGGCTGATGCCTCCAGCCTTGTTTTTATTACTAAGAATTGTCTTAGCTGTAAGGGTTTTTTTTCCCTGGTTTTATACAAAATGGACCGCTCTAATTTGTAAGAGGCTCTATTCTAAATAGGGTAATCAGGACAGGGAGAACCTAGTGGCCACTGCTGTGTGACCACACTTGATGAAATCCAGCCAAAGGTCAAACCAGAGAGCTCTGCTTCACAGCATGTAATCTTCACTGATCCCTGCCCCAGTATTAACCGTGGGAGGATAGCTGACTGTGAACCTGACCTGTGATTCACCCACAGTGAGGCAAGAAGAGGACCCTTTTCAGAGGTGTTGGAAGTGAGGAATGCTTCATCATCACTGAATTTCAGGTCCATTCCTGTGCTTCGTCTTCTGGTGTTCTCATCTCTTTCTGTCTACGACTTATGTCTGTCTCAGGTGGAAAGTTCCTAAAAAGCAGATGTCAGATTGGTCCAGGACCTTTTCTTGTTATCAGTTACAATGATGAAATGGGTGATGACGATGGCTTTGCTTGCGTGGGAAAACACACTTAAGAATGTCTCAATACGAGTTTGAGCAACAGCTTTATTTTGTGACATTGCAATGGTTAATTTAACAAAAATAAACACATAAACTGTTTCAAAGTGGCATGAGCATTGACCAGAATTAAGGCTGTTGAGGCAGATTTTTTTTTGAGACGGGATCTTGCTCTGTTGCCCAGGCTGGAGTAAGTCAGTGGTGTCATTGTAGCTCACAGCAACCTCAAACTGTTGGGCTCAAGCCATCCTCCTGCCTTAACTTACCTAGCAGCTGGGATTAGAGAAGCACAATACCATGCCCAGCTAATTTTTTTTTTTTGAGATAGGTTCTCTCTAGTGGTGCTCAACCTAAGCAGAAATAACTTAGTATGTGGTAAAAATTTATTGAAAGTTAAATGCAAGGATTGACGCAGGAAGACACACCAAACTAGTTGGAAGTGTTCCAAAGTCTGTTACAAGTTGGAATACTTTTATAAGAGAGTTTAGGAGAAAGGAGAGGGACTCTTCTTGTCACTGTTGTCCTTTTTCAGTGGAGGGTACAAAACAGAGGTTAATCAAGACAATCAGTTAAACATCATGAGTTAGAAAGAAGTCAGTGTCCTTTTCAATGTCAATAGGGTATGTATTTAATCAGTATAATCATTATGTCTACAGTTTGAGGGCACAAGATTTGTAGGAATTCACGATAAGAGTTTTCACTCACGGACAGGATGTAACTATAACACCACCTTCTCCAGGTGGTTAATTTGGAAGCCTGGCAAGGGTGACCTGTGGGTTATCAGTGGGTTTTTTTAGCTGAAAACTTTAATTTTAAATAGACCATAGGTTATAGGTTCATAAGGTACAAAAAGGTACATACACTCAGTCAAAAGCCTCCTCCCACTCCTGTCTCTCTAGACCAATTGTCATTCCTCATTTCTTATCTATTCTGAGATGCTCTCTGCATACACCAGCACGTCCCTATATCCCCTCCGCTTTTAAACAAACAGTAGCATATTATAAACTCTCTTCTGCTCCCTTCTATCAGTATGTTTAAAAACTATTTTTGTTTTTCACAGGTATGTAGTGTCTGTAGTGTGGCACTGAGGAAGCTTCCAAACTTTTGCTGTTACAATGTTGCAACAATAACCTTATGATTACAAGGAAGTGGAATGTCTGGGTCAACCAGTACACATGTCGCTTTATTACGTGTTTCCACACCTGTTTCTACTGAGTTTGTGACAACCAACTCCCTCACCAGCAGTGTTTCAATGTTATTTCTTCACATCTTTGCCAGTGGATCATACTATAGTCATTTTGATCTTTGCTAATCTACTAAGTGAAAAGTGGCTTCCAGTGTAACTTTAATTTGTATCTTTCATGAGTGAGGTTGAAAATCCACTTGCATTTTCCTTTTCTGTAAACTGTCTGTTACTTCAGTTGGGTTGTTATTCTTTTTCTTATTGATTTGTGAGAGTTTTTTACATGTTACATCAATTAGACTCTTGTTTGTGACACATACTGTGAATATTTCCCCCCAGTTTCTCACTCATCTTGCCTCATGTGTGGAGGTTTTTGTCATGAATATTTCCTTTTACCTTCATTTTTTGGTTTCTGCTTATCCTTGTCTTGCTAGAAAGATTTTACCACACTAAAATTATGTAAAATATCGTTCAATGGTTCTTCTTAATACTTTAATGGCTTCATCTTTCCTATCTATATCTTTGATCTATTAGAATTTTGGGAGGATCGGCTCGGCGCCTGTGGCTCAATCGGCTAAGGCGCCAGCCACGTACACCTAAGGTGGCGGGTTCGAATCCCCAGCCTGGGCCCGCCAAGCAACAATGATGGCTGCAACCAAAAAATGGCCGGGCGTTGTGGCGGGCGCCTGT
>CAUYQV010144913.1:0-31651 GCA_963574575.1 Galagoides demidoff | reverse complement strand
CAGCACTACATATGAACGGAAGAAACAACCAGTCTTTGGAAAGCCCCAGAGAAACCCAGGACATTGCATATAGAATTGGATTAAATGTTCAGTCAAGTATTTTTGAAGAGCAGAAATTTGAAATTATAGAGAATGTTTCTAAATGTGATCAATTTGATGGATCCTTTGTTAAAAGTTTAGTATTCTTCCACCAACAAATAATACAGTTTTGTGCCAGAATCAACAACTGTGATCAGTATGATAAGGTGTTCACCAAATTGTCATTGCTTAATCAATATCAAGGAATAGATAATTGGGGAAAACATAACATATCCAATAAAACTTTAATGTCCTTTATAAAGGGCACTTTGCTAAATAATTACCAAAATATACATATTGATGAGAGAAATCATCAATGCAATGAATCTGAAAAGACCTTGAACCAAGACTCTTGCTCAAGAAAATATCAGAACTCTCAATATCCAGAGATTCAGTACAAATATAAAAAATGTGAGAAAGTCTTTAATCAAGATTTAAGGCCTATTAATGATGAGAATACCCATATTCAGGAGTATTCTTATAAAAATAATGAGTATGTAGAAGCTTTTACCCCATCAGGGAAACATTCTCAAAATCAGGAAATTCATAGTAGAGAAAACTCAGATAGATGTAATAAATGTGACGTTTTTACTCTGTCATCCAGTCTAAGAAAATGTAACATAATTCGTTCTGAAGAAAATATCTGCGCATGTAAGCAGTGTGGCAAAACTTTTAACCAGAGTTCACAGCTTCAACAACATCAGAAAATTTGTACTAAAAGAAACCCTTACCAATGTAAAGGAGGTAGTGAATTCTATAATCCTTCCTCAAATCTTACTGTGCATCGAAGAATTTATACTGGGGAGAAATGCTACAAATGTAAAGAATGTGGCAAAGCTTTTAACCATAATTCTGGACTTATTCAACATCAGAGAATTCATTCTGGAGAAAAGCCCTACAAGTGTAAAGAATGTGGGAAGGCCTTTAACTGCAGTTCAAACCTTACTCAGCATGAGAGAATTCATACTGGAGTAAAACCCTACAAATGTAAACAATGTGGAAAAGCCTTTAACTGTAGTTCCAACCTTACTCAACATCAGAGAATTCATTCTGGAGAAAAACCCTACAGATGTAAAGAATGTGACATGGCGTTTACTCAGTTGGGAAGCCTTAGACAACATCAGCAAATTCATACTGGAGTGAAAACCTACAAATGTAAAAAATGTGGAATATCCTTTACTCATTTGGGAAGCCTTAGACAACATCAGAAAATTCATACTGGATTGAAAGCCCACAAATGTGAAGAATGCAGCATTTCCTTTACTCAGATGGAAGGACTAAGACAGCATCAGCAAGTTCATACTGGAGTGAAACCCCATAAATGTGAAGAATGTGGCACATCCTTTACTAAGCTTTCAATCCTTAGACAACATCAGAGAATTCATACTGGGGAAAAGCCCTACAAATGTCCAGTGTGTGGCAAAGCTTTTAACTGTAGTTCAAACCTTACTCAACACCAGAGAATTCATACTGGATTGAAACCTCACAAATGTGAAGAATGTGGCATATCCTTTACTCAGCTGGGAAGCCTTAGACTACATCAGCAGATTCATACTGGAATGAAACCCTATAAGTGTGAAAAATGTGGCACATCCTTTACTCAACTTGGAAGTCTTAGGCAACATCAGCAAATTCATACTGGAGTGAAACCCTACAAATGTGAAGAATGTGGCATATCCTTTAGTAGGATCTCAATCCTCAGACAACATCGGAGAATTCATACTGGGGAAAAACCTTACAAATGTGAAGAGTGTGGCAAAGCCTTTAACTGTGGTTCTAGCCTTACCCAACATCAGAGAATTCACACCGGATTGAAACCCTACAAATGTAAAGAATGTGGCAAATGCTTTAACCGCAGTTCACACCTTACACAACATCAGAGAATTCATAATGGAGTGAAACCTTACAAATGCAATGAATGTGACAAAGCCTTTAACTGTAGTTCACACCTCACTCGACATCAGATAGTTCATACTGGAGGGAAACCCTACAAATGTAAAGAGTGTGGTAAATCCTTTACCCAGTCTTCAGGCCTTAGACTACATCAGCAAAAACACGCTGGAGTAAAACCCTACAAATGTGAAGAATGTGGCATATCCTTTAGTAGGTTTTCAATCCTTACTCAACATCAGAGAATTCACACTGGATTGAAACCCTACAAATGTAAAGTATGTGACAAAATCTTTCATTGTAGTTCACATCGTACTCAACATCAGAGAATCCATGCTACAGACACTCTGTAGATACAATATATGTCAAAAGAGTTCTGTCTAGGCTTGGCGCCCATAGCGCAATGGTTGGTGCCAGCCACATACATCCAGGCTGGTGGATTTGAACCTGGCCCAGGCCAACTAAACAACAGTGATAACTGCAAGAAAAAATAACCAGGCACTGTGGCAGGCCCCTATAGTCCCAGCTACTTGGGAGGGTGAGGCAAGAGAATAGCTTAAGCCCAAGAGTTTGAGGTTGCTGTGAGCTGTTAATGCCACAGCACTCTACTGAGGGCAACAACATAGTGAGACTCTGTCTCAAAATATAAAATAAATAATAAGATAAAATAGTTTTTAAAAGAGTTCTGTCTAAAAAGTACAACTTAGAAATCACCATTGCGAGGGAATCACTATAGAGTTCATAGGAAATAAACTTTAATAAATGTGGGGAAGTTAGTCTGTATGTCAGAGGGTTCAACACATGTAAAAACTAAACCAAACATTCAGATTTTACCCAGACTATTTAGAGAATAGTGTGAAATTGAAACAATTAGATAATTTATTTGATTATATTTTTCAAAAGGGCAAGAACATTGTTTTTTTTAAACTGATTTTTTACATTTCTTGCAAGTTTATCTTTTTTTTTCTTTTTTTTTATTAAATCATAGCTGTGTACATTAATGCAATCATGGGGTACAATGTGCTGGTTTTATATACAATTTGAAATATTTTCATCAAACTGGTTAATATAGCCTTCATGGCATTTTCTCATTGTGTTAAGATATTTATATTCTACACCTAGTAAATTTCACATGTACCCTAACATCGAGATATATATATATATGTATATATTTTTTTTTAGCAGTTTTTGGCTGGGGCTGGGTATGAACCCACCACCTCTAGCATATGGGGCTGGCGCCCTACTCCTTTGAGCCACAGTGGCTGGCCCCTAATATTGATATTTTGACAGGTATAATTATATCCAATGGCTAATCTATATAGATAATACTTGAAATTTTTCAAATGCAAATATTATTGAGTTCTCAAATTATGTGATGTTGTACTTTCATCTATAGTATTTGTAGGAAAATATGTTTCTCTTGTTTCTCCATAAGAGGTATGAGAGGCCATTCAATATTATGTGAATATGATAAATAACAATTTTTCTTGGAAAGTTTAATGGCAAATGTAGTATACATTAAGAAAATCTAATGAAACATGATATGGGTACTTGAGTTAAAAAATGATACATATGGCTCAGCACCTTGGCTCAAGTAGCTAAGGCACCAGCCACATACACCTGCGCTGGTGGGTTCGAATCTAGCCTGGGCCCACCAAATAACAATGATGGCTGCAACCAAAAAATAGCCAGGTGTTGTGGCAGGCACCTGTAGTCCCAGCTACTTGGGAGGTGGAGGCAGGAGAATCGCTTGAGCCAGGAGTGGGAGGTTGCTGTGAGCTGTGATGCCACAGCACTTTACCCAGGGTGACAGCTTGAGGCTCTGTCTCCAAAAAAAAAAAAAATGATACATAAAGCACACAGTATCATACTGAGGGTATTTCTCTTCTATATAAGAGGGGAATGTTCTGAAATTTCAACATAAATCATTTTACCAGTTGCTCCTTATGTAGGAAAAATATGGCCAGTTAAAATATTGACAAATTGTTATGATAGAATAAAATAGAAGTTTTGAGTATTATTTTATGTATTATAGGAAATAGAAATTTTGAATTTTTTTTGAGACAGAGTCTCACTTTGTCACTCTAGGTAGTGTACTGTGGTGTCACAGCTCATAGCAACCTCAAACTCTTGGGTGTAAGCTATTCTCCTGCCTCAGCCTCTCAAGTAGCTGGGACTTCAGGCACCTGCCGCAGTGCCCAGCTATTTTTTATTGTAGTTGTCATGGTTGTTTTAGCTGGCCCAGGCTCGATTTGAACCTGCCAGCCTCAGTGTATGTGGCTGGTGCCATAACCACTGTGCTACAGGTGCTGAGCCAGAAATTTTGAGTTTTGTTTGAAACAGAAACATCTTCACAGATATTAGAGGGAAGGGACAAAAACTTCTGTTTGAAAGTTTGTATATGTTTTTAAATCCACGTGCACTAAATAATTAGCCTCACTTTTTAAAATTAAAGAAAGCATAACTCCAGGATTACTATCTTAGAGAAAACACAATGCTTCTTAACTACTTGTGACCAGAGAGCATCTAGATTTTAAAGTGCTTTATTTAGCCTATGGGTTATTTTTTTTAATTAATAAAACTAAATAGTTCTCAATTTTTTTTTTTTTTTTTTTTTTGGTTGAGACATAGTTCTACCCTATGCCCTGAGTAGAGTGCAATGGTGTTGTAGCTCACTGCAACCTCAGACTCAGGCTTTGGGCATCCAGCTGCCTCAGCCTCCAAAGCCGCTAGGATTGCAGGTGCTTGCAGTGGCGCCTGGCTGGGTTTTTCAATTTTTGTTCATGCGTCTGGGTTTCCCTCTCGCTTAGATAAGCCTTGAACTCCTGGGCTCAAGCTGCCCTCCTGCCTCAAGCCTCCCACAGTGCTGGGGTTACAGACATGAGCCATTGCACCTGGTGGTTTATAGTGTTTTGACACTAATATACAATGAATGAAATGTTACCCTGCCAACAATGTTAAACTATCTTATCAAGATTGTAGTTAAAGAAAGCCAGGCTCAGTGGCTCACGCCTATAATTCCAGCACTTGGGAGGATGAGGCGGGTAGATTGCCTGAGCCCACAGGTTTGAGACCAACCTGAGCCAGAGCAAGACCCTGTCTCTAAAAACAACCGGGTATTGTGGCAAGTGCCTGTAGTCCCAGCTACCTGGGAGGCTGAGGCAAGAGGATCACTTGAATCCAAGAGTTTGAGGTTGCTGTGAGCACCACTGCACTCTACCAAGGGTGACCAAGTAAGACTCTGTCTCAAAAGAAAAAAAAAAAAGAAAATAGACTATAGTTAACAGATGAAAATAACGTATTATTGGGTAGCAAAGTGGAATGACTTTTCTGGCAATCTCTTTCTGAAGACTAAAGTTTCAATAATTTGAAGAATGTTGTCATAGTTACAATTTTGTATGTATTTCTCTTTTTTTGTAGCTATGGAAATATTTTGATGGTTATAATAAAGTTATGTAAGAGTATATAATGTAAATTCATATCTTTAAATCCTAAATCATTATCAATAAAATCTTACCAGGGGTGGCACCTGTGGCTCAAAGGGTAGGGCGCTGGTCCTATATGCCAGAGGTGGCGGGTTCAAACCCAGCCCTGGCCAAAAAATAAATAAATAAATAAATAAAATCTTACATCTTACCCAATATTTTTCTTTGCACATGGCACTTTTCTGTGCCGGTTGATGTTTGGAGATGGTTTTGTTTTGATTAATATTGAATCCGATATACAATATATCAAGTAAAAAATAAACATCATGCAAGAGGAGTATAAAGTGAGAAGTGTGTGTGTGCCTGTCTTTGGAAGGAAATGGAAATAATGGATCAAAACATAATTTCCAGAAGAGTTGATCATTTGTAAGCAAAGTAGATCTTATAAATTATCAAGGCATACTTGGTTTCTCTGTTGTACGTTAATTTATTTCTCACAAATCTCATTTTCCAGGGTTTTACAAATCTTGTCCTTCTTGCTTGCTGCCTATTCAGAGTAGTTTATGATTTTATTGTCCTTCTAATTGTTGAATACAGATGGACTACCACGACAGCTTATGCCCTTCAAGCTGCAAAAAACAGATTTTTTGCTGGCATCTCCTTAGTTTCAAGCTTCTACACAACACTAACTGCTAACATACATGTGGAAGTTTTCATTTCTCTTTATAACCATAATTCTTCATCTAGCTGTCCTACCCTTCAGCTGACAACTGTGGTTCTGTTAGCCATCTGCAAAACCCCTAGTAATGGCCAGTCGCTTGGTGATGCTACATGGTGACTTTCTTTACCCTAGCGGGTAATGCAGTTTTTTAGTAACAAGTTCTCTGGGCTCCCAGAGATTTTAGGGGTATCCCTGTACTTATTCAGTAGTCCACTGGCATCTAAAATATGAGCAACAACACTCCAAACAGATGAGGCACAACCCAGATTTTCCTCTCCAGTCTTTATTTCCCTTTGCCCATGCTTTGGCTTCTGGGCTTGTGCTGGCTAGCTTACCAGTTTTGTAAAATTTCCGTAAATGCAAAGGATGCCCAAATGCAGAAGGTGCCAAAAACCAAAAAAATAATGAGACAAATCCACCATCAGTACATTTATTGAATTTATGGACAGGTGCATGGTCATGGGTGACAAGACAGATGGGTCTCCATGCTGTTAACCCCCCCCCCCCCCCAGATATAAGGCTTAGGTGCTATAGGAAAAGGGTGTGCATGTTATTGTGTGGGATAATTTAAGTTGGCTTTCCAGAAAAACAAAAATGCGAATGCTGTGTACATCACAGCCTGTAATTTGTGTGATGAAATCACAGTTGTTTTGACCTAAGGGCAGAGTTATGTGGTTATGTGCTCTCACATAAGGAACAATTGATAATGTAAAAAATCTGAGAAACATGGTACTGCAGGGGTTAATCAGAATTAGCAGGGGCTAATCAGCCTATTAGCATCCAAGAAAAAGTTCCTATGGTCTTCTTAAAGCTCCCTTTCCGGTTCCATGGGGCCAATAGAAACTCATTCAGGCAGTTTGGATCCATTTGGTTCTCAAATGGGGAATTTAATTTGCATATCTCTCCATTATGCCCATATTTATTCGTTTTCCTCTCCATAAAAAAAGTTTCCGAAAATTTTAAAAATGTTCACAAAAGAAAACTAAGTAAGGTCTGCTCATCAACAAAAAGTGGTGCCTGGGGAATGAGCAAGCATTAGGGGGTAACAAAAAAGAGGGCAAGGTAGAAAGAGGTCAGGTGTGTTTAGTTTCTTACTGAACATTTACTGGGAAAATACAGCATCAGTCATGTCTACTCCGTTACCAGGAAGAGAGATGTTTGTCCATGAACAGGCAGAAATGTGGAGATAGGAGATTCTGGAAATAGAATGTGGTGGTGGCCCCTATACTGTTCAGCAGAGGTGATGAACTAGCAGAATTAGCAGGTCTCTGGCTTCAGTGCTGGTCCATGGTGTTGGCAAAGGGCTTTCTCCAGGCTTTTGGAGACATGCAGTAGGGGGCTTGCTTCTCAAGTTAGCCCAGGCTCAGTTGCCATGCCCTTCTCTTCTATTACTTGAGCTCAGGAATTCGAGACTAACTTGAGCAAGAGTGAGACCCTGTCTCTACTAAAATTAGGAAAAAAAAAACTGAGTATCATGGTGAGCACCTGTAGTTCCAGCTACTTGGTTGGCTAAAGCAGGAGGATCTCTTGAGCCCAAGGGTATAGACTTACTGGTGTGGGGATTTAAATTCTCTCAGTACATCCCAGGGTCCCCTCAGCCTATGTGGCCTTACTTTTTGTAGCTTTTGTTTTCTTGCAAATGCAGTAAATAATATGTAGGCCTGCTGAGGCCCAAACTTTATAAAGCCCAATGGCTCTATGCCTTACTAAGCCCTAGTATTTACCCAGCATGAGTTTGGCTGTGCCCCCAGAGGCAGAGGCTGGTCTACTGAAAGAACTCTAGTAGGTCTGGTATTTACTCAGTTGCGCCACCTAGACCTACTGCCACAGTCCTGTGGCTGCCCATGGCTGTCTCACTACTGCCCAGCTCTTCTCCTGCCACCCCTGCCGGGTACACAGAGCACTGGGTGCAGGGATGGCTGATGCCCAGGTCCTGGTGGCATCTGGGGGAAGGGCTATCCCCAGGCTGCCTCTGTCCATGGACTTGGCACCAGACTTTCCCCCATTCTCAAGCTTTCCTGGGGTTCCTGTGGGGATATTTGGAGGCAAGGGGGCCTATAGCCCCCTCCCTCAATGTCTAAATCTTAGACAAAAGAAAACGTTTTCTCTCTTGGGGGCTTCTAACTACCCAGAAACTTTTGCTATTTGGGGGCAATGTACATAATTTGTTCTTTGGTTTGGGGTGTCCTCTGGCCAAAATGAGCATGAGCCACTGGGCCCAGCCTATGTTAAATTCTTGTATGCCACAGAAATAACGAACTTTGTTAATTGTCTCTTTAACCATGGCTATCCTATGACCTTTGTCTTCCATATACAATTATTTTATTTTGATTCACTTCAGAGAATGTTTTAACTGACTAAGTCCAAAGCTTGTTTTTCTTTTCTTTTCTTTTCTTCTTTTTTTTTTTTTTTTGAGACAGAGCCTCAAGCTGTTGCCCTGGATAGAGTACTGTGGCATCACAGCTCACAGCAACCTCCAACTCCTGGGCTCAAGCGAGTCTCCTGCCTCAGCCTCCCAAGTAGCTGGGACCACAGGCACTTGCCACAATGCCCAGCTTTTTTTTTTTTTTGGTTGCAGCCATCATTGTTGTTTGGCGGTCCCAGGCTGGATTCGAACCCACCACCTTAGGTGTATGTGGCTGGTGCCTTAGCCACTTGAGCCACAGGTGCCAAGCCCAAAGCTTATTGTTCAAGGAAAGTAGTGAAAAAGCTGATGGGGGTGAGTACAGTGGCTCATGCCTGTAATCCAGGAGTTCTGGAAGGCCAAGGAGGGTCGATTGCCTGAGCTCAGGAGTTCAAGGCCAGCCTGAGCCAGAGTGAGACCCCTGTCTCTAATAATAGCTGGGCATTGTGGTGAGTGCCTGTAGTCCTAGCAACTTGGCAGGTTGAGGCAAGAGGATCAGTTAAGCCCAAGGGTTTGAGGTTGTTGTGAGCTGTGACACTGTGTCACTCTACCAAGGGGGACGAAGTAAAGACACAAAAAAAAAAAAAGCAGGTAAGTTCTCTCAAATACAAATTTTTGATAGCTTTGGAGATTATATATCATTAGACTAAAAGCAAACTTCCAGGACTTTAATTAGAAAGATAACATGTCCATATATATTGCTAACCTAACCTCAAACAGAACAGAAATTAATTACATGGGACTGAGCTAATTTTTATGACTTTTTTATGAAACATTGCTGATTCTTTGTTGTGTTTTCCAGACTCTCGAGCTATGCAGCAATGTATGTATTATAAGCAAAATTTGAAACGTTTTTCTCTCCTTGATTTTTCCAGAATTTGAAAACTGTAAGTATTCTTAATTTATGGCAATATAGGTATTTGCATAAGTTCAATAAGAACTTGTTTTCTTTCTTGTCTGCTCATCCCACAGTGTACAGGGGCTCAGTCTGCACACCATGGGTCCCTAGGGTGTAACTGTCCCTCCAGTACTGGCCACAGAGACCCTCATCTGCACGTACACATCTCTCAGCTCATCCAAACCAGAAGCCCCATCTCCCACACAGCCCCTCCATGGCTGGGCAAAGTGCACCTGCCACTGTTGTAGGCTACAACCCCCAGGCATTTTCTCCTGCCTGCTCTCTCACACGCATAGCTCATGTATCCCCAAATAAGCTGCCCACTGTCCCTTTACAACCCCATAGCCAGCTTCCCTCCTGCCGGTATCTTTAGCCCTGTTAGTCTCTGTCACCTGTTGTACTTATACCTATGGTGGCCATCTCATTTAGGGCTAACACCATAGTCCTCATAGACATCCTCACTATTCTTGGTACCACTCAGACCCAGGCTCAGGCACTCAGAGCCATTTTGCAGCCTCTCCTGTGCCATGAGGGAACTCTACCCCTCAGTGTGATCCCATAGAAGTCATCCCCCAGGCCTTGGTCCCTCTTCTCCCTATTGAGGACAGGGCTTGAAAGGCTGGTCATGGTGGCCCATGCCTATAATCCTAGCATTCTGGGAGGTTGAGGTGGGTGGATTGCTTGAACTCACGAGTTCATGACCAGCCTGAGCAAAAGAGAGACCCCCATCTCTACTAACAATAGAAAAACTGAGACAAGAGGATCACTTAAGCCCAAGAGTTTGAGGTTGCTGTGAGCTATGATGCTATGGCACTCTACCCAGGGTGACAGTTTGAGACTCTGTCTCTAAAAAATAAAAAAAGAAGAAGACCCACCCTGGCCATCCCTGAATACCTGGAATCTGTTCCCAGTTGTGGGTCTCTAGAGCTCTTGCTCCTCCTCCATCCCACCCCTGGGCCTCAACTCTAGTGACCCACAATTTCCAAATATAATACATTAAAAAAATTATGTGTAGTATTTATTCTTTGACATATTTCTCATTTGAGTGAATTTTTTTTAGTAGATTGCTGTGGTTTAAAAGGTCATGAAATTTTTCACAAGAATTTGTTACATTGGCTCGGCGCCTGTGGCTCAAGTGGCTAAGGCACCAGCCACATACACCTAAGGTGGAGGGTTCTAATCCAGCCCGGGCCCGCCAAACAACAATGACGGCTGCAACCAAAAAATAGCCAGGCATTGTGGCGGGCGCCTGTGGTCCCAGCAACTTGGGAGGCTAAGGCAGGAGACTCGCTTGAGCCCAGGAGTTGGAGGTTGCTGTGAGCTATGCCACGGCACTCTACCTAGGGGGACAGCTTGAGGCTCTGTCTCAAAAACATTAAAAAAAAAAGAATTTGTTAAATTATATTTCACACATAAAATGGCTTTCAAAGTCTCAACACTTAATTGTGATTTTTCTGATGTCCACACTTTGTTTACCGTAGAAAAAACATGTTCAGTCACAGTATTAGTTCCTGGTAAGGACAGCGCGTATCCCACAATTTGTAGTGCATTATTGTATGGAACAAGGTTTGTTTCAAAATGATGAAATATTCCTAACCATTTGTTCTCTATTATGATTTTTGCTGATGCCCAAGATTTAACATTTTCCTTATCAATATTTTTTTTAATAATAATACCTTGTAAGTCGTAAGTATCACTTTCAAGGCTGGCACTAGACGTTTTGCTGCCACTATAAAATATAAATAATATGAATGCTGTCTGCTAAATTCATGAAATAAATAAATTACTTACCTAAATTATCTGAATAGCTGATTTGTTGACATCACTTGTTTAACTAGCACTAGCACGCAGTACGATGTGTATCGTCTAAGAGACAGTTACAAAATGTTTTCGTGGTTGCCAATGCCAAAAAATGCCATTGTTCATTAAGTCCAAACAATGGTGGTCGAATTCTAACAACTGATCAACAATGGGAACTTTGGTAAGTAGTTCTTGATAGTCGGTTCTCAACAATTATTTGTTATTATTAAAGTTTAACATAAAATTAACAAAAATAATATAAAACTCATATGCTGGTGAAATAGCCACATGGCAGCCGAAAACCATATATTCCCTTCCTGTTTCCCCACCACCGTTCCCTAGCTTGTCATGTATTCTTTCCAAAAATCGGAACTTTTTTACAATGCCGCGGGATGCAGGACAAATTGTTAAAAATCAGGACTATCCTGCCAAAAGCAGGACATCTGGTCACCTTAGTTTGGGGGTGAGTTGAGGGCCTAGAGTCAGGGAACAAAGTGTTCTGGTTTTGGACAGGCATGAAATTTCTTGCAGCTCTTGAGGGTACAGTACCTGTTGCCAGATACATGCTTTCAAAGAGCCTAAGATGGGGGGACCAATTGGAAGAGCCCCTGAAGCCAAAGTGAAACCCTAGCAGTCTTCCTCCCTTGCCACCTATCTCCCCAGTTAGAGATGTTAGCAGGTTTTTAACAAAGGGGGTCACAAAGAAGGAGAGAGAGAAAGAGATTAAGAGGCCAGGCAGGCTGAGGGCTTACTAGGATTATTAGTCTAATGATTATAACAACCCTCTTAGCTGAGGAAACTGAGGTTGGAGGAAGGCACCCGGATCCTGGGTGGGCAGCTGGCAGCTTGGAGCCCCAAAGGTTTGGGCAGAACCTCAAACCCCTAGCAGAGGCAGTTCCTCTCCCAGCTCATTCCTATATAAATCTCAGTCCACCCTGCCCCATCCCCTGCTCACAGGCCTTGGCCTCCCTGAGTGCTGCTTGCAGGCTGGGGATAGAGGTGCCTGCAGCCCCTTCTCCCACACGAGGAGCTACCTGTTCCCAAGGGAGGGGCTTCCTGCAGCTACCCTCCAGCCCACCTCCTGCCTGCTCACCTGCTTACCCTAACAGCATGTGTGCTATTTGGGCACCCTGAGTGCTTGTCCCATTTGGCTTGGGTCCCCAGTGCCTGTGCAACATGGGCCCCGTGGCCTCTCCTAGGCTCTTGACTTCCTGCTGGACCTCATCATTCAGTGGCTCCACCCCCTTGGGACATTTGCCTTCTCACCCTGGCCTGGCATTGACAACACATCCTTATGGACAGACCTCTGAGCCCATCAATTCATGACAGCAGTGTTGGGGTCAATAGTGGCACCAGATGGTGTCACCTCATCTTGAGGGCCTCTGGGGTTCAGGGGCCAGCTTCAGCTAATGTACTCACACCCACCCTCCAAAGACCACCCTGTGGCTTTGGCCAAAGCTGGCCTGGGACTTGGGCAAGGGGTAGGAGCATTGGTGGCCACTTGAAGGCTGGTTTCTGAGCTGTGGCCTAGCACTTGGGTGGTAGTCTTGAGGCTGAAGGTGACACACACAGTCTCTGGCTGTGAATGGCAGGGAGTGGGAGCAGCAGGCATGTGGTCACCCGCCCTGTGGTGCTACTCACACCTGGAGATCCCTCCTTACCAGGTGCCTGTTATGGTCCCCATGCCTCTGCCAGCAGGGACATCCAGGCCCCTTGGTGCACCCTCCCTGCTCTTATCCAGACCTGGCTGCCACAGGCCTCAGAACATGCTGGGTCCTCCAGCTGGAGACCTCAGGTGTGGAGAGTGGACCGCAGGTGCCCAAGGCCTTGCTCAGACTGCTTGCTCTAGCTTGCTGCTGCCAGGGGGACTTGCTTTCCCTAGCAGACCTTTGGGGTCAAGGGTGTGCATATTTTATGAAGAATGATTTGCCAAAAGTGGCCCTTTCTTTCCTTGCACTAAGGATTTGCTTTGTAATTACATTTTTCCTTATTTCCTTTAATTAAAACTGGTAGAGCAGGTGGCGCCTGTAGTTCAATGGGTATAGAGCAGGTGGCGCCTGTAGTTCAATGGGTAAGGCGCCGGCCCCCATATACTGAGGGTGGTGGGTTCGAACCCGGCCCTGGCCAAACTGCAACAAAAAAATAGCTGGGTGTTGTGGTGGGCACCTGTAGTCCCAGCTAATCAGGAGGCTGAGGAAAGAGAATCACCTAAGCCTGAGAGTTGGCAGTTGCTATGAGCTGTGACACGACAGCACTCTACTGAGGGCAATAAAGTGAGACTCTGTCTCTAAAAAAATAAGAAAGAAAAAATAAAAAATAAACTTGGTGGCTCGGCACCTGTGGTTCAAGTGGCTAAGTCGCCAGCCATATACACCTAAGGTGGCCCAGCCCGGGCCCGCCAAAAACAACAATGATGGCTGCAACCAAAAAAATAGCCAGGTGTTGTGGTGGGCACCTATGGTCCCAGCTACTTGGGAGGCGGAGGCAGGAGACTCCCTTGAGCCCAGGAGTTGGAGGTTGCTGTGAGCTGTGATGCCATGGCACTCTACCCAGGGGGATAGCTTGAGGCCCTGTCTCAAAAAAAATAAAATAAAATAAAACTGGTAGAGCCTAATTATTGTATGTTATGTTAGGCCACACTAACTCCATCTTTAAAAGCCATTCTGTAAGACTCTATTACAGGTGATCATAACTCAGGTAAGAGACACACTGTAGGCTAGTCCTTGCACCTGCCCAATTACACACTGGCCCAGTACATATATGCTGACCTCTGATAAGAAGAGCCTGCAGGGAGAGTCCCATAATGGGTAACATCTTTGACATCTTAATGACAACAACAGTTTCATGGTCCTTGGCAGAAATAAGGACCAGCTGTATGAGACAGGGCTCCCTCCCTAAACCACCCCCAACATCCTTTAGATCTTAGACCATTTGCACCCATGTGTCAAAATAAGCAATGCCACCTTTGTTACACTTCGGTCTTTTTTTTTTTTTTTTTGAGACAGAGTCTCACTATTTCACCCTCAGTAGAGTGCTGTGGCATCAATGTCTCACAGCAACCTCAAATTCTTAGACTTAAGTGAATCTCTTGCCTTAGCTTCCCAAGTAGGCGGGACTACAAGCCCCCGCCACAATGCCTGACCATTTTTTTTGTTGTTGTTATAGTTATCACTGTTTGGCAGGCCCTGGCTGGGTTCCAATCCTCCAGCCCAGGTGTATGTGGCTAGAGCCCTAGGCGCTGAGCCTACACTTTGGTCTTGAGTGTTCTGAGCCTCGCCTTTTAGTTTTTACCTATCATGTTATATCCATTATTCTGTCAGTACATTTGAGCACATTTTTATTAGTTACCATTTGTTTAACTAGTCCTTTTGTTTTTATTTTTAAGGCAAATTTAAAATTCTATCTGAAGTCGTTAAGATGGCTCAGAAAAATTTCAGTGAGAGGAGGTTCATACTCTTTCTGGAGGAACTTATATCTCTGGCTAAATATTTCTCCTCTTCCTGTACTTTGTGAATCTATTATTTTGTTAAACTTTGGTTTCATTAAAAAATTTTTTTGTGAGACAGAGTCTTACTTTGTCACTCTTGGTAGAATGCCTGTGGTATCTTAGCAACCTCAAACTCTTGTGTTCAAGTGATCTTCTTGTCTCAGGCTCCCAAGTAGCTGGGACTACAGGTGCCCACCACAACGCCAGGCTACTTTTTAGAGACGGGGTCTCACTCTGGCTCAGGCTGGTCTTGAACTTGTGAACTCAAGCAATCCACCCACCTTGGCCTCCTAAGTGTTGGAGTTACAGGGGTGAGACACCACAATCAGCCCAGTAAAATTTTTTTTTTTTAAAGTAAACATCACTGGCTAGGCGCCTGTGGCTCAAGTGGCTAAGGCGCCAGCCACATGCATCTGAGCTGGCAGGTTTGAATCCAGCCCAGGCCCCCCAAACAATGATGGCTACAACCAAAAAATAGCCAAGCATTGTGGTTGGCACCTGTAGTCCCAGCTATGTATTCTCCAGGCAGCGGCTAGGGCACAGGCCACATACACCAAAGCTGGTGGGTTCAATCCCAGCCCGGGCCTGCTACACAGCAATGACAACTGCAAGAAAAAGAAGCTGGACATTGTGGTGCACCTGTAGTCCCAGCTACTCGGGAGGCTGAGACAAGAGAATCACTTAAGGCCCACAGTTTGAGGTTGCTGTATGCTGTGACACCTTAGCACTCTACTGAGACATAGTGAGATTCTGTCTCAAAAAAAAAAAATACATGAATCAATAAAATGACAAAACTAAGGAAAGAAACATATCCTCCAACAGTAAGAGTTACAGATTTAAGTATTCCACGTTCAATAAGGAACAGAAAGAGAAAAACAGAAGATCAGTAAGGAATGGGAAGACTGGAACTAATCTGCATACTAACTAGACATATAGATGTGTATAGTGTGCTCTGCCCCAAACCTGCAGAATATATATTCTTCTGAAGTGTACATGGAACATCTCCCAAGACAGACTATATTCTAGACTTTACAAAGAAACAACAAAATTAAAAGGATTTTACAAATGCAAATAATTTATTATTATGGTCTCTGACCATAATAAAAGAAAATTGAAAATTAAGGACAACTAGAAATTCAATAAACTCAAAAATATGCAAACATTCAACATAAAATTCTAAGTAATCAGTGTGCCAAAGAAAAGGAATTTATTTTATTTTATTATTATTATTTTTTGAGACAGTCTCCCTCTGTCACCCTTGATAGAGTGCCATCGCATCATAGTTCACAGCAACCTCAAACTCTTGGGCTTAAAGAATACTTTTGCCTCAGCCTCCTAAGGCAAACATCAATAATCAATAATACCACCTCAGGCCTGTTTCAAGTTAGGATTTTATTTTTTACACCTGTTTCTAGGCTGTACAACTGACTCTTCATGAACTTAGGGACCCTGCTTGCTTCATTTACTAATTCTGTCCAGTTTCTGTCTCTTCAGTTTTCATACATGCTATACATGCCTCACCCTTCTCCTTCTCTGCCCATGTTATGGCCACAGCTCCTAAGGCTGAGGCAAAAGGATTTTATTTTTGGTAGAGATGGGATCTTGCTCTTGCTCAGGCTGGTGTCAAACTCCTGAGCCCCGGCAATCCTCCTGCGTTGGCTGCCAGAGTGCTAGGATTACAGGTGTGAGCAATTGCCCCTGGACAGAAAAAAAAAATTTTTTTTTTTTTTGAGGCAGAGCCTCACTGTGTTGGCTCCAGTAAAGTACAGTAGCATCACAGCTCACAGCAACCTCAAACTCTTGGGCTTAAGCGATTCTCTTGCCTCAGCCTCCTAAGTAGTTGAGACTACAGGTGCTGCCTGTAGTTGCCATTGTTGTTTGGCAGGCCTGGGCTGGGTTAGAACCTGCCAGCTCTGGTATACATGGCTGGTGCCCTAGCCACTGAGCTATAGGTGCTGAGCCCCCCCCCAAAAAAAATTTTTTTTAAATTAGAAAGTATTTTGTGATGAATGAAAATAAAAATTCATCAGAAAAAATATTTTGCTGGGCACAGTGGCTCACGCCTGTAATCTAAGTACTTGGGAGGGCAAGGTGGGTGGATTGCCTGAGCTCACGGGTTTGAGATCAGCCTAAGCCAGAATGAGATCTCATCTCTAAAAAAATATCTGGGCATTGTGACGGGTACCTGTAGTCCCAACTACTTGGGAGGCTGAGGCAAAAGAATTGCTTAAGCCCAAGTGTTTGAGGTTGCTGTGAACTATGTTGCCATGGCACTCTACTGAGGGCAACAAAATGAAACTGTCTCAGAAAAAAATAATAATTGGAGAGAGTAATTTATAGAAGTAAATGCCTACATAAAAAAGAAAGAACAATTTCAAATCAATAACCTTAAGTTTGTCAAATATTTTAAAGGATGTTAGAATTGGCCAGAAAGTTATTCACAAACACAATGGCCTAGGACTAAATAGATAAAACACATACAGAGTGCTGAAAAGTGCATACACTTTTTTAAGAAAGGAAAAAACTGTATTAAATTGTATATTGTAATACTCAACATATATGAATAATAAAACATGAATACAACTCACATTAAGCACCTCATAACTGCAGAAGTCAAATGTGACTTGAGTATTACAAATTTAATTACAAATACACTTAAACTGTGTATACTTTTTTGGTTATATATATATATGACCAAAATGTTTGGAGATTTCTCCCCATCAACAACCATTTCTGCAGCAGACACCAGCTGGGTGATCTATGATTCAAGTCCATCCTGACACTCTTCACCTGGAGCTCCAGTGCTTTCTCTTAGTGTGGGGACCGCACTCTCTAGGAACCTCTGTGGATCGTCCTATGCAGAAGCTCTAGAAACCCAGTCCTTTGGGCATTTATTGAAGCTTCATTAGGCAGGCAGAATTGATCAAATCATTGTGAATGCTTAGCTTAAACTTCAGCTTCTCCTCCTCCTTGGAAATGGGGTAGACCTAAACGTGGTTGTATTAGAGTGAAGTGGTATCTCTAGGTAAGAGGCTGAAACATCCGGATGAAGTGGCATTGCTTCTACATTTAAACAAAGGACACCTGTTTCTAGGCTGCACAACTGACTCTCCATGGACTTAGGAACCCTGCTTGCTTCATTTACTCTCCATATTCTCTCCAGTTTCTGTCTCTTCAGTTTCATACGTGCTGTATATGCCTCACCCTTCTCCTTCTCTGCCCATGTTATGGCCACAGCTTCTCACTGCTCAACCCACTCTGTG
Organism: Galagoides demidoff; assembly: GCA_963574575.1. Taxonomy (NCBI): domain Eukaryota; kingdom Metazoa; phylum Chordata; class Mammalia; order Primates; family Galagidae; genus Galagoides; species Galagoides demidoff. The sequence goes on along the minus strand of CAUYQV010144913.1, from coordinate 13,685 downwards.
TCATCTCACATTGGGCTCTGTCAGTCCTGATAAGTAGTTTGAAATGTTGCTGATGCAATGAGAAATGGTTTTTAACTTGAGAGTTTCAGGCCGTTTACAGACTTTAAATACAACATCCTGACCACTTAATTGAAATAAGAGGACAAGAACATCAATAATACCACCTCAGGCCTGTTTCAGTGACTAATCCAGAAGACCAATGATAACAAGTGTTGGCAAGAATGTGGGCAGAAGGGAACACCTGTAAACTGTTGGTGGGAATCTGACAAACACTCTGGAAATGGTGTGGAGGGTCTTCAAAGAACTGAAAATACAAGTACTTTATGGTAACAATTTCACCTTTGGGTGTATATCCAAAGGAATATAAATCTTAATGTAGAGGAGATATTGGTACTCCCAAGTTTATTTCAGCATTCTCCACAACAGTCAAGATATGGAAACAACCAAAGTGCCCATCAACCAATAAATGGATGTGAAAATGTGGTGTATATACACAAGAGAATACTATTACACCTTAAAGATGAAGGAAATTCTATCATTTGTGACAGCATGAATAGAACTGGAATATATTACCTAAGGGAAATAAAGCAGTCACAGAAAGACTCACGGTGCATGATGTCACTGTTATAGACCCATCAGGTTCTTGCCCTCTGTAGAGGAACAAACCCAATACACTGATACAGCAGAAAAAAGAGTTTAATAATTGGATGTCTGCCAACTGAGGAGGTAGGAGGGAACCTCACGTCTGCCTCCCAGGGGGTCTTGGACTGCAGTTTGTCTTTTTTTTTTTTTGAGACAGAGTCTTACTATGTTGCCTTCAGTAGAGTGCTGTGGCATCACACAGCTCACAGCAACCTCCAACTCCTGGCTTAGGTGATTCTCTTGCCTCAGCCTCCTGAGTAGCTGGGACTATAGGTGCCCACCACAACGCCTGGCTATTTTTGGGTTGCAGTTGTCATTGCTGTTTAGCAGGCCTGGGCCAGACTTGAACACGGCACCCTACTCACTGAGCTACAGACCAAGCCTTGAACTGAGGTTTTGAGGGAGTTGTAGTGGGTGAGGGGCTGAGGATCTGGGGTGGCTCTTTGGTTGGGGCATGGTAGATGAAATCATGAGAGTGTGAAAACCAGTCTTTCTCCAAGACCTCAGAGGGGGTCTTCAGACTGGCTGATGTCTTCAGACTGGCTGACATCAGTAGACACACAGGAATCCAGGGTCTAGAAAACATCTCAGCTGGGCACAGTGGCTCACACCTGTAATCCTAGCACTCTGGGAGGCCGAGGCACATGGATAGCTTGAGCTCACAAGTTTGAGATGAGCCTGAGCAAAAAAGCAAGACCCTGTCTCTACTACTAAAAATAGAAAAACTGAGGCAAGAGGATTGCTTGAGCTTGAGTTGGAGGTTGCTGTGAGCTGAGATGCGACAGCACTTTACAGGGCAACCACTTGAGACCGAGTCAAAAAATAAAAAATACATAATAGGCTCAGCACCTGTAGCACAGTGGTTACAGCACAGGCCACATGCACCAAGGGTGGTGGGTTCAAACCTGGCCCGGGCCAGCTAAACAACAATGACAACTGCAACCAAAAAATAAAATTTAAATAAATAAAATAAATAAATAAATAATAGAAAATGTCTCAGATAGAAGCTTGGATCTCTTATCATTAAAGGTGTTATGTATATAGAAACTATTAATGAATGTTCGTGCCTTGTAACGAGGTCTACTTACTTGCCCTCTGTAGAAAGCCGGAAAGCAACTCTAAGGAGAGGGGCTAAAGGGCAAACTGTAACTATGGGGAGGTACCCTAATGGGTGATAAGGTTAGTTCTTAGCTGTGTATCTACTGAAAGTCTATATTTTATTTAGAGGTGTATTGTGACAAGAATACATGCCATGTTATCTTTTTCTTAATTTTCTGGAACCCTGAACTCAATTGGAATAATTTACTGGTAGCAGTTTTCATCCAATCATTGATTGAAAGCACAGATGGGAATCCACACCCTAATTAGGACTTCAGTATAGGATGTTTCTTTTATCTTTTTTTTTTTTTTTGAGACTGAAGCTGTCGCCCTTGGTAGAGTGCTGTGGCATTACAACTCACAGCAACCTCAAACTTGTGGGCTTAAGCAATTCTCTTCCTTCAACTTCCCAAGTAGCTGGGACTACAGGTGCCTGCCACAACGCCCAGCTATTTTTTGGTTGTAGTTGTCGTATTTTGGCAAGCCCAGGCTGGCTTTGAACCTGCCAGCTGCTGAGCTGCAGGCACTTAGCCTCTTTTATCTTTTTAACTAGAAACATGGATCTTTAGGGTTTTTTTGAGACTCACTCTGTTGCTGTGGATAGAGTGTTGTGGTGTCATAGCTCACAGCAAACTCTCTTGGGTCTGAGCAATCCTCTTCCCTTATCCTCCTGAGTAGCTGGGACTACAGATGCCCACTACTATGCCTGACTAGTTTTTCAGTGTTTCTATTTTTAGTAGAGACAGTGTCTCACTCTTGCTCAGGCTGGTCTTGAACTCCTGAGCTTAGGATATCCACTTGCTTTGATCTTCCACAATACTAGGATTACAGGCGTGAGCCACCGCACCCGGCCAAGTTTCTTTTTTCTTCACTTTTGAGGAAAAGGAAAGTTATATGTTTTCATGAAGTGAACTTCCACTAACTTCACAGTTTCCATTTATAACCTTCTGTCCCCACCCTACAGCTCATTGTGTAGCACAGTACTTTATGAGCTCCTGCAAGTCTCAACTGACCTGACAATGACAGAACAGGTGACCCTCCCCACTTCTAGTAGGTTCTTCCCTTCTGAGCATCTGGGAGGATGTCCTTTATCTTTTTTTCTCTTGTGTTTTGTAAGCTAATACAGCTTTACTGTATTTCCCAGTTGCATTAGATGTGTTGCTGTCTGCCCAGGAGGCAATTTTGAACACAGAGATTCACTCCCAAGAACAATTTATCTCTGTATTTTTCCCAGAAGGTCTTGAACCTGGAAGCTGAAGGGGATCCTGGAAATACTCTTTCAGAGAGACCTGGGCCAAGTATGTTGGCCTGGATATGAGACACCCAATTTCTCCCCCTTCCATGTGGCTCCTGGGCCAAGAGTTGGAAATCTCAGTAGGAAACCCTGCTAGGGCAGAAGCTGAAGGAAGGAATAAGCCTATGGAAGGTGCTAGTGGTTTCTAGGCTCCCAGAAACATTTAGAACTTTTTGTAGACAGAAACTGTTCTTTCCCTACATTCAGTCCAGGTGACACACTTATTGGCAAGAGAAACTTTACTCTGTGTGTGTTAGTTTTTTCATTTTGCACAGGGTGTATATATATATATATATTTTTTTTTTTTTTTTTGAGTTAGAGCCTCAAGTTGTCCCCCTGGTTAGAGTGCCATGGCTTCACTGCTCACAGCAACCTCCAACTCCTGGGCTCAAGCGAGTCTCCTGTCTCAGCCTCCCAAGTAGATGGGATCACAGGCGCCCGCCACAACGCCCGGCTTTTTTTTGGTTGCAGCCATTATTGTTGTTTGGCGGGCCCGGGCTGGATTCGAACCCGCCACCTTAGGTGTATGTGGCTGGCGCCTTAGCCGCTTGAGCCACAGGGTGTATATTTAAATAACCAGATGCCTGATTTCAAAGGGAAAGTATGTGGAAATTGTTCTTCTTTTTGAGATGGAGTCTCAGTTTGTCACCCTTGGTAAAGTGCTGTGGTTCACAGCAACCTCAAACTCTTGGGCTCAAGTGACTCTTGCCTCAGCCTCCCAAGTAGCTGGGACTACAGGCACCCACCACAATGCCCGGCTATTTTTAGAGATGGGGGTGGGGTGGGGGGGTGGGGAGTGTCTCACTTTTGCTCAGGCTGGTCTGGAACCTGTGAGCTTAAGCAGTCCACCCGCCTTGGCCTCCCAGAGTGCTGGGATTACAGGCATGAGCCACTGTGCTGACCCCTTTTTTCTTTTAAGTATTGTTTAGCCTATATAAAGACAAATTTACCCTATGTGTAATGGTGACATAGAAAAAAGTTATGAAGGGCAGCGCTAGTAGCTCAGTGGGTAGGGCACTAGCCACATGCACCAAGGCTGGTGGATTTGAACCTGGCCCAGGCCAGCTAAACAACAATGACAACTGCAACAATAACAATAAAAAAATAGCCAGGCGTTGTGGTAGGCACCTGTAGTCCTAGCTACTTGGGAGGCTGAGGCAAGAGAATCGCTTAAGCCCATGAGTTTGAGGTTGCTGTGAGCTGTGACTCCATGGCACTCTACCCAGGGTGACAGCTTGAAACATTGTCTCAAAAAAAGAAAAACGTTACAAAATTGTTCATGACTTTATAATGATATTTGAAAACATTAAAATTATCCAATTAATAAATGCAAGGATTATTGTGTTTTGTTATTTTTTGTTAAAGTCCTGAAATATAGAGATAAGAGACGTGTGAGCAGCTACTCAAGGAAGGAACTCTTCACAGAATCAGCATTTTACCCACTCCATCTCCTATGGATGTTCATCACCAGTTACCATTTCTCATTTGGTACAGAGAAAAGCAGTGATAGAGGCCAGCTATAGTGGCTCATCCTAACACTCTGGCAGGCCAAGATAGGAGGATCAGTTGAGCTCAGGAGTTTGAGACCAGCCTGAACAAGAGTGAGACCCCGTCTCTACTAAAAATAGAAACAAAATGACTGGGTGTTGTGGCTGGTATCTGTGAGACCCTGTCTCTAGTGAAAATAGAAAAAAATTGGGTGTTGTGGCTGGTGTCTGTAGTCCCAGCTACTTGGGGGCTAAGATAGGAGGATTGCTTGAACCCAGGTGTTTCAGGTTGCTGTGATGCCACTGCACTCTAGCTGCCAGCAACAGAGTGAGATGCTATCTCAAAAAAAAAAAAAAAAAGAAAAAAGAAAAAGAAAAAGAAAAAAGCAGTTATCTGCTTGTGCACCTACATCAGATATTTCTGTATAGTAAAGGAGTGGGGAAGAGAAAGTTGAAAAAATAGAGAAAATGATTTTCTACCATCAGGATGTGGTGGGATCGTATTGGAGTTTTTCTCATGAGAATGTCTGCTGGGTGTATAGAAACAGAGATCTGAGTTATAGTAGCAGGTTTATTTTGTAGTAGACATTCTTCTCTGCTGCTGGAACACATCAATTAGATATTTGTTCTACTTTTCAGATGTGCAGGTGACTCTGTTTCACTGATTGTCTGCAATCTGATCCCCTTCTGTGATTCACCAGTTTTCCCTTCACTACCTAAGTGGTATGTGCCTCCTTCCTCTCAACTGCACCCACAACCATTCTATCCTCCACTTGCAAGTTCACAGAATCATTGTTCTCAGTCTTGATTCAGGCTCTTTGTCCATAGCAGCTTTGCAAAAGAGGTCTGTAGTCTGCACCAAACTAGCAAGCCAGCAGCATCAGAAGTGGCAGGAGAAAGAGGCAGCAGAGCTTTCCTGGGTGAGATTATGTCTCAAAAATAAATAAATAAATAAATAAATAAATGTTTTTCTTTAATCTGTTCCCTCCACATGTAAGACCTGGAGGTGAAGGCTGTGGGTAGATCTGAAGATATGGGTTCCCTCCTCCTGGGGCCTCACAGTCTTCTCTTCCTTCATTGTCTGATCCCTGGAAGTGGCCTTTGGTGCTGCCAAGCAGCAATTGTGTATGTGTGGACACTGCCTGCTTGAGGGCTCTGCTCTTCTTCTGGTCACTCTCTTCCCCAAACTTGGGCCTGAGAAGAGATGTTGGCAGAAAGAGGGTGGCTCATGCCTGTAATTCCAGTACTCTGGGAGGCCGAGGCAGGTGGATGGTTTGAACTTAGGAGTTTGAGACCAGCCTGAGGAAGAGCTAGACCTTATCTCTACTAAAAATAGAAAAACCAGCTACTTTGGAGGCTGAAGCAGGAGGACTGCTTGAGTCTATGAGTTTGAGGTTTCAGTGAGCTATAATACCAGGCACTCAACTCAGCATGACAGAGACTCGGTCTTAAAAATAAATAAATAAATTGGGTGGCGCCTGTGGCTCAAAGGAGTAGGGCGCCAGCCCCCTATGTTGGAGGTAGCAAGTTCAAACCCAGGCCCCACCAAAACTGCAAAAATAAATAAATAAATAAATAAATAAGAGGGTGTTTCTTTAAATCTAGAAGAAAAGGGATAGGGGTCAGACCCTTCATTTCTCTGAAGTCAGAGGAGTCAGACCTCAGGGTTTCACTTCCATGTGGCAGTCCCTGGCTGCTGAGGAACTGGAATGTAGCTGGTCTAAATTGGGATGTGCTGGAGGCCTAAAATACCCAGTGACTTTGAAAGATTTACTACCACAAAAACTTTATTAATGATATTATATTGATCATATATTTAAATGATAGTATTTTGAAAATACTGGGTTAAATCAAATATTACAATTAATTGTGTCTGTTTTATGTAGCTACTAGGAAACTTAAAATGACACGTGGCTCACATTTTATTTGCATTGCACATTGCTGAGATGATGGTCTCACTTTTCAAAGCTCAGGCTGCCTCCACAAAAAATTAGAGGCCATGAAGATTAAGTAATCTTAAAACTAAAATAATTGGGCAGTGCCTGTGGCTCAGTGAGTAGGGCGCCGGCCACATATACCAAGGGTGGTGGGTTCGAACCCAGCCCCGGCCAAACTGCAACAAAAAATAGTGGGGCTTTGTAGCGGGTACCTATAGTCCCAGCTACTCGGGAGGCTGAAGCAAGAGTAAGAGCAACCTAAGCCCAAGAGCTGGAGGTTGCCGTGACCTGTGATGGCACAGTACTCTACCGAGGGCGACAGAGTAAGACTGTTATCTCATAAAAAAAAAAAATTAAAATAATCGTCATTATATTGTTTCCAAATTTAAATATTACACATGTATATTACTCATAAATGGATATAACCTTATTATGCCAGGTTAAATAGGAATGTCTCTCCGGTAGCTCTAGGTTCCAGAGCCGGAAAGACGGCTGACTTAAAAAGGTCTGAAAAGGGAAAGAACTACTAAGTTAAGAACCTGTCATTCCGGCCCCTGTCAGCTTTGCTTGGGATTGCATCTTCTGTCACTCAGGGCATCAAGGGCGGGGTCTAGAGCCCTTATCCAATGAGAGGCCCAGGGGGTGGGGCCTTCTTAATAGCGTAAAGCCGGAAAGGAGGAGTTTGCTTCCGGGATCTGGTTGGGCCTTTGTCGCTCGGGTCCTCGTGTCCACTCTGAGGTCTGTGTGTCCACTGCCGAGGTGCGTTTTCACTGCTCCTTCTCACTGGGAGGCCCAGGTGGCTCTATCGCAGCTTCTGTCATCTTGTGGCCAGCAGGAACTGGGAGATTCGTAGAAGGATGCTGGGACACCCCGGAAATCAGGAAATGGTGAGTGCGTGGCGCGTGTCCGGAGACGGGGAGAGGGGCACGTTGGAACCCTCCAGAACCGGCTGTGTGGGACCTGGGCGTCCTTGTAGTCAGCTTTGGGGCAGGTGTACCTCTTTCTTCCCTAGCCAGTGACGCAGGTCGGCCCTCAGTCCCCGCTAGTTGCAGGGTGTGGCTGGGCTGGCCGCTGGGACCCAGTTGTCCTGTCCTCTCTGCCGGCTGACTTTGGCCGAAGTTCGGAGCCTGGGTCGCCCCTAGATTGTGCAGTGGTGACGAGGGTGTCACCAGGGGTGGACTCAGACTTGGTGCGCTCGTTCGTGCGTGGGAAGGGCTGTGCTCCGTGAGGTCCCGGTTCCCTCATCGCTCCTGTTGAAAATTAAACGAGGGCACCGTTAAAACATTACAGAGTCTTTTTCAGCCAACAACAGTTTGTGAGATGAGGAGCATCTAACCATGCGTTATTTCGGGTTACAGGAAAGACTTTTACAAGGTACTTGAGGAAGCAAATGAAATTCAGTAACTAACTGGTTACAGTTATGAAGTCGCCTTCTTCAGACTATCCAGGGGGTTATAGAAATTTCTGGTTATGTAATCAGAAGTTAATTGGTGGTTTATGTGGTTAAGCCTGAATTTGGTTTTAAGTTAGTAATTTACAAAAAAAATGCATTTGAGCTCGATATTGCTATTATTAAGGTAGCAACCCAGGAGTACCAGAGTCAGTTCAGTCTGATTGCCTCCTGTAGTTAAACACTCCACAGAAGGATTTTAGATCAATTTGTGGAGTATTGACATCTTAACTATATTATGTGTTATCCTTGAACCTTAGATACCTATCTTCCTTAGAGTGGGAAAAGGCTCAGTAGGTGTTACGCCCCAAGCGAGCAAAAATGTTTTTTAGGCTAAGGTCAGGCTATGAAAATACAAACTTATTTTATATTTTAGAAAAAGACAGGGAGTGAGGATGAAGAGAGAGAAAACGTGTAAGAAAAGGCGTGGCACTGCAAAAACAGGAAGAATGCCCACCCAGAAGTCCCTTGAAGGTGGGGAGGCAGAAAGATAATTGCTGCTGAATTCACAAGGTATTCAAGGTGAATGTGAATGCTGAGCCAGTTTTACCTCTGACAAAGTCAAAAACATTTTTGCAGGTGTTTTTGATCTTGTGGCCTTCATTTGGGAGCTTTTTATGAACAAATTCTAAAAGGCTGATTTAGTAAATGGGTCTAGTGACTGTAAAGAATATTTACATTTCCTTTTGGTCTGCTGGGCTCCTCACTGGTTTGTGAAAACAAATCTACAAGGGAGGAGGGACTGCCACCGAGAAAGGAGCAAGTAGAGACAGATCTAGTCCTTACTGAAAAAATTGTAAGTTAGTAATTTCTCTACTGTTTCACTGCCTGTTTATTCAGTTCATTTCTTTCATCAGAAATTTAAAAAGTTCAATGTAAAAGCATAGCACTTCTTTTGTTAAGTGTGTTTCTAAATGTTTCTTTTTTATGCAATAATGAGTGGAATTGTTTCCTTAATTTTCCTTGTCATGGTGCTTATTGCTGGTATTTAGTATAGTTATATTTTTTGTGTTAATCTTTTGTGACTTCTGAACCCATTTATTTGTTTTGGTGAGTTGTAGTGGATTTCTTATAGACTTACATATGAAAGTTTATGTAATATGAAATACAAACAATTCCAACTCTTCTTTTCTCCTATAAAAAATTTTATTAGGTCAGTGCTCAAGTGGCTAAGGTGCCAGCCACATACATCAGAGCTGGTGAGTTTGAATCCAGCCCAGGCCTGCCAAACAGCAATGACAACTACAGCCAAAACAAAATAGCTAGGTGTTGTGGTGGGTGCTTTAGGGAGGCTGAGGCAAGAGAATCTCTTAAGCCCAGGAGTTGGAGGTTGCTGTGATCTGTGATGCCACAACACTCTACCCAGGGTGACAGCTTGAAGCTCTGTCTCAAAAAAAGAAAAAGAAAAAAATTATTATTCTTAGTAATTCCTGAGTAAAATATTTTCATTACTATGATAATTAGGGTGGGAAAGTGAACATTCTTGTTCCAAAACTTTAAAGTTTTTTATAATTATAATTATAAATTTATAATTTTGTAAATTTCTTATAGTTTCCCTTTAGCAGGTCTAGGAAGGTTTCTATTGGTAGTTTGCAGGAGTTTAGTAATAAATAGGTGTTGGATTCCACAAATAGTTTTCTATGCCTATTAAAAGTGTCTTTGTTATTTCTTCTATTTCTGTATTACATTGATTTTTGAAAAAAATTTTTTTTTTTTTGAGACAGAGCCTCAAGCTGTCCCCCTGAGTAGAGTGCTGTGGCATCACAGCTCACAGGAATCTCCAACTCCTGGGCTCAAGTGAGTCTCCTGCCACAGCCTCCCAAGTAGCTGGGACCACAGGTGCCCGCCACAACGCACGGCTATTTTTTTTTTTTGGTTATAGCATTGTTATTTGGTGGGCCCAGGCTGGATTCGAACCCGCCACCTTAGGTGTATGTAGCTGGCACCTTAGCCACTTGAGCCACAGGCACTGAGCTGAATTTTTTTTTTTTTTTTTTGAGACAGGGTCTCACTATGTCGTCCTTATAAAGTTGCTCTATGTAAAGTGCTCACAGAAACCTCAAACTCTTGGGCTTAAGTGATTCTATTGCCTCAGCCTCCCAAGTAGCTGAGACTACAGGCACCTGCCACAATGCCCGGTTGTATTTTTTTTGAGACAAAGCCTCAAGCTGCTGCCCTTGGTAGAGTGCTGTGGCCTTATAGCTCACAGCAACCTCTAACTCCTGGGCTCCAGCAGTTCTCTTGCCTCAGCCTCTCAAGTAGCTGGGACCACAGGCGCCCACTACAATGCCTGGCTATTGTTTTGGTTATAGTTGTCATTGTTGTTTGGTAGGCCTGGGCTGGATTCAAATTCACCAACTCTGGTGTATGTGGCTGGCACCTTAGCCGCTTGAGCTACAGGCGCCGGGCCAACCCAGCTGTATTTTTGCTGTACTTGTCATTGTTGTTTAACTGGCCCGGGCCAGGTTCCAACCCACCAGCCTTGGTGTATATGGCCGGCATCCTAACACTGTAGTACTGGTGCTGAATCGTTTCTCTTTCTTTTCTTTTTTTTTTTTTTTGTGTGTGTGTGAGACAGAGTGTCACTATGTCGCCCTTGGTTGAATGCCATGGTATCACAGCTCACAGCAACCTCAAACTCTTGGGCTTAAGCAATTCTCTTGCCTCAGCCTCCCAAGTAGCTGGAACTGCAGGCGCCCGCCACAATACCCGTCTATTTTTTTGTTGTAGTTGTCCTTGTTTAGCAGAGCCTTGCTGGGTTCAAACCCGCCAGCCCTGGTGTCTGTGGCTGGTGCCCTAACCACTGAGTTACAGCACCAAGCCTGATGTTTGAATTTTAAAACAACATTCCATTTGCAAATACTCCAATTTGATAATGATATATAATCATTCTTATGTGTGGCTAGATTAAATTTACTAAGTTTTTTTGGAGGGGGGCTTCCTTGTGCATAGTCATCCTAGATGTTATGTTATTCCATAGTCATCTTGAATGCTTTTGTCTGGCTTTAGTATTGGTGTAATACAGACTTCATAGGATGAGCTGGAAAGTATGCCAATAATATTCATTCATTTATTTATTTATTTATTTATTTTGAGACAGAGCCTCAAGCTGTTGCCTTGGGTAGAGTACTGTGGCATCACAGCTCATAGCAACCTCCAATTCCTGGGCTCAAGCGAGTCTCCTGCATCAGCCTCCCAAGTCGCTGGGACTACAGGTGCCCGCCACAGCACATGGCTATTTTTTTTTTTTTTTTTTTGGTTGCAGCTGTCATTGTTGTTTGGCGGCCTGGGCCGGATTCAAACCTGCCAGCTCAGGTGTATGTGGCTGGTACCTTAGTCGCTTGAGCCACAGGCACCAAGCCGGTTTTATTTTTTGAGGGGTTTGAGAAGAGTTGGCATTAATTCTTAACTAAATGTGTAATAGAATTTACCTGTCATGGAATGTGACTCTAGTCTTCTTTTTGTGGAAAGATTTTAACTTAATTCTTTTTGAATTTACTTGGATAATTTGTGCCTACCAGTATCAAAATATTCATTTCAAATTTGCAGAGAGGAGAATTTGTGACAGTGGATAATTCTTTTTTGTGTCCTGATGTTTGGATATTGGAGTTTAATATTCGATTCTATGAGATGGAATTTGGCAACTCCCAGATGTTTTACTAAATGATTTGTTATCAGGAAAATAATAAATGACCTGTTTCTTTTTTTTTTTTTTTTTTCCAAGACAGAGCCTCAAGCTGTCCCCCTGGGTAGAGTGCTGTGGCATCATGGCTCACAGCAACCTCCAACTCCTGGGCTCAAGCGAGTCTCCTGCCATAGTCTCCCAAGTAGCTGGGACCACAGGCACCCACCACAATGCCCGCTATTTTTTGGTTGCAGCTGTCATTATTGTTTGGCAGGCCCAGGCTGGATTCAAACCGGCCACCTTAGGTGTATGTGGCTGGCGCCTTAGCCACTTGAGCTACAGGTGCCGAGCCAATGACCTGTTTCTTGTCTGAAACATTGGTAGTTTTGTTTTTTTCTTTTGGGCTTTGACATTTACATGCCTTATAATTTCTGTCGTGCCATGATAGATATATATTTTTTTCTCTCATGGTTCCTGGCCCTCAGCACCTGTAAGCCTTGCTGTTTCCTAAGTGACTAGAGCAATAAGAATGCTTTAATTAGATTATTTGGTTTCGGCTTGGTGCCTCTAGTTCAGTGGCCAGGGCGTCAGCCATATATATTAGGGCTTGTGGGTTCAAACCCAGCCCAGGCCTGCCCAACAACAGTAACAACTACAACAAAAAAAAAGCTAGGCATTGTGGTGGGCACCTATAGTCCCAGCTACTTGGGAGGCTGAGGCAAGAGAATCACTTAACCAGGCATCCTCAAACTAGGACCTGCGGGCCACATGCGGCCTGCCTAGGATATTTATCCGGCCCGCCGGGTGTTTTTGCCGCTGCTGCCTGTTCTGCTTAGCAGCCAACTTGTCCTGGGGCCCGCAGTCCGGCCCTCCAGTGGTCTGAGGAACAGTGAACTGGCCTCCTGTTTAAAAAGTTTGAGGATCCCTGACTTAAGCCCAAGAGTTTGAGGTTGCTGTCACCTGTACCAAGGGCAACATAGTGAGACTTTATCTCAAAAAAAATAAGGTTATTTGGTTTCATGTCCTTTGTTTTTGAAGTAGCTCCTGACCAGTAAATGTAAAAGTCTTGCGTTATTAGGCTGGGTACAGTGGCTCATGCCTGTAATCCTAGCACTGTGGGAGGCTGAGTTGGGCAAATTGCTTGAGCTCAGGAGTTCAAGACCAGCCTGAGCAAGAGTGAGACCCCCATCTCTAAAAATAGCTGGGCATTGTGGCAGGTGCCTGTAGTCCCAGCTACTTGTGAGGCTGAGACCATATAATCACTTGAGGCCAGGAGTTTGAGGTTGCTGTGAGAGCTGTGATGGATGCCACAGCACTCCAAAGAGGGCAACATAGTGAGACTCTGTCTCAAAAAAAAAAGAAAAAAGTCTTGTGTTATTTACAAAAAGCCCTTTCAAATACTTGAGTTTATGGGGTCTTTTTGTTTTAGTTTTTACTTTTGTTTATCCAACCCTCAAGTGGTATCAGAATGAGGTTGTGTAAATAAAGGGATTTGTGGAAAGTTCCTAGAAACCACTGCATGGGAGGCTGGTTGCCAGAGGATCCAGCCGTGTTCCCAGAGAAATGGAATTTTCAGTCCTAACTCCAACATCTGCGGAGAAGAGACTTAAGGTTAAGTTAATTACCAGTCACCTATGGTTACACCTATAAGATGAAGCTTCCATAAAAAAAAAACCAAAAAACAAAAAACAAAGAGGGTGATTTGGGGAGTTTCCAGATAGCTGAACACATAGTGTTCTGGAAGGTGGTGATTCTGGCACAAGCATGAACCTTGTACCCATCCCCATCAGGTTGGTAGTGTTGGAACTGACTGAGTTTGAGGATACTCAACTGTTTCCTCCAAAATTGATTGCACCTTTGTTCACAGTTATCTTCTGTGTTGATTGTTGTGATGTGAGAACAGAGGAAAAACACTTGCTGTTTAAGGTTTTTTCCACTTCAGAATTTCCTTTCATCTAATAAACAATGAGTTTGAGTGATTATGATGGATTATTTAAACACTGCATTTTCTTTTTTTTTTTTTTTTTTTGAGACAGAGCCTCAAGCTATCCCCCTGGGTAGAGTGCCATGGCATCACAGCTCATAGCAACCTCCAACTCCTGGGCTCAAGCGAGTCTCCTGCCTCAGTCTCCCAAGTAGCTGGGACCACAGG
>CAUYQV010144910.1:0-33194 GCA_963574575.1 Galagoides demidoff | reverse complement strand
TAGAGTGCCATGGCATCACAGCTCATAGCAACCTCCAACTCCTGGGCTCAAGCCAGTCTCCTGCCTCCGCCTCCCAAGTAGCTGGGACCACAGGCGCCCGCCACAACGCCCGGCCATTTTTTGGTTGCAGCCATCATTGTTATGTGGCGGCCCAGGCTGGGGATTCGAACCCACCACCTTAGATGTACATGGCTGGCGCCTTAGCCGATTGAGCCACAGTGAGCTGGAGGGTGAGAAGAGAAGCAAAGTTGAATCTTTGGAGTACTTGAAGGTAGCCAGTGAGTCTTACAATAAAGAGCTAGGGGAGTATGGGGTGAGGTAATAGAGGGCCTGACCTGAGCCTATCTTATTCTAGGCCAACTTTGAATAGTGGCAATTTCAGGACTATCCATAAAGTTTCTATACTCCAACTACATTCTCTTGGTAGCACTCCAGCCAAGAAGCTCTCAAATATTCTATGGCTCTAAAATGGTATTGTTTTCTGAAACTTGTTTGATGACACCCTTAAAGGAAATCAGGACTATGAAAGAATGAGAAGACACAGCCCCAGACCACAGAGAATGTGTGTTCTAGTTGGGGACTCATCATGGAAAAAATGTGACAACAGTCTCTGAATCACAACAATACAGCAAACATAAAATAATAAACTAAGAGTCATAAGATAATTCAAAATTAAATAACCCTAGGGTAAAAAGGGGAGATGAATGATGGGTAAATCCCATTTGATCATGCCTCCAGCCAAGCCACTTTCAAGCCTCTCCTTGGCTAGCCAGTGTCAGGCCTCTCTAAGATGTCTTATGGCACAGTCTGGATTATGAGAGGGAAGGAAGAGATCCCAAAAGATAGAAACAAAAGTCTCACAAAACTGATGGAAGATGGCAAGAAGGAACTGTGGATGTTTCTATGGAATTCTGGGCTGAATGACTCAAACTTACTTATTCTGTTTGGGATGCTGCAAACAAGGTACATGGAAATGACAGAGAATGACAAGCACATGTGATTAACATTCCCAGCACAAACTAATGCTCAATAGATGCTTGTTGAACAATTTTGGGAAAGGTCATTCATCATAGAGGATATCTTTATCCATAGAAAGAATCACATAATTTCGGAACTCATGGTGACTTGGAACTCTGTCCCTCTCTCCTCTTCCCCCTCACTTTGGAATGCAGCCACCCAGTGTAGACGGCCCCACAAGACTTCCTCGGCATGGGCAGAAGAGGCAACATGTGAGCTCCCCAGTGAAAGCTCACCCTTGAACATTGGGAATTTCAGTATAAATCATACAACCCTGGCAATCTTCAGCAGCCCTGACTACAGGATTATAGGCTCAGATACAATCATCCATACTATGACAACTTCACTAGTAAATTCCAAATACATCATAATTTTGGAAAAACATCCACATGGAATTTTTAGGCATACATAGATTTTCACTAATAAAAAGGCCACTATTTGTTAATTATGTTCCTGGCACACCACTCCATATGCATTATCTCATTCAGTCCACACATGGAACCCCTAAAGAGGATGCCATTATCCTCATTTTACACATAGATAAACCAAAGCTCAGAAGGGTTAAAAAACCTTCTTCAAGAGCACCAGCCCCATATACCGGAGGTGGCAAGTTCAAACCTGTCCCTGGCTAAAAACTACAAAAAAAAAACCTTCTTCAAGATACAGAGAAAGTAGTCAAGTATAATTTTAACTCAGGTGAATCTGTTTCTGGAAACCAATAACTTAACCTCCCTCAACATCATTTCCTGAAGCCTTCCTTGTGTGATCTCCCTGTCCACTACACCCCCATCATACTTTCAACCCACTGACATTACACATTTAAAATATTATATAGTAATTATCTAGGATTTCATGAAGTCCTCTTTGGGAGTACTCCCTAGCATTGTGCTTGGCATATTGTGGGCCATTTGATACTTATAGAATAAATGAATGTGTATCCAAGTAATTTCTCTGTAAGAATAAGGTATAGACTAATTTTAGAGAAAATAATAACTATGCTAAAGAGTAATTATGCTAAAGACCCAGAGACTGCTTAATAGCCTACCCTCTGATCCCAGATGAGAACATTCATCTTTGACATAGGTACCCCACCACTTCAGTGATTGCCAGAGGAGTTAGAGAGGCCCCCTTAGAAGTCAGAAACCCCCAGTGCCCTCTTGGCCCAGGCAATGCCATCAAAGCATCAGGTCTGGGCATAGAGCCGGGGACCCTAGCCACACACTCCTGGCTGCCTCCAAAACATCTTTCTCCATGGGGCGGGACCCACGGACATGACTTAGCATGACTCAGGGAGAGCCCAGGGAAAGTGAGTGCTGCTGTGGTTTCTCTTCTTCCTGTGGAAAGGTCAGTTAATCCTGGGCCTGGCTCTCCCATGGGGCCTGGGCTGTTAGCCTTGGCCTTGCAACTCATCTTCCTCCTTCCTCAGGGTCAGGCTGATGCCTCAGGGGACTACTCACATCCGAGTCATACTAGGAGGTCAAAAGGAGGAAATGAAAGGTGAAAACAGACATTCCATTTCTCAGCTGAGTGGAAGTCCTAGTAGTCATAATAACCAGCAGTCACTGAACATGTGTGGCATGCTTGATAGCACATGCCACTGTGCTAAAGGATGAAATGCACAATAAATGCTAACTTGTTAACTCTTCCTTTTATTGAATGTTCATTCTCTCCCAGCTACTATTCCAGGAGATTTTACAAGTAATAACTCATTTAATCCACCCAGCAATTCCGTGAGGTGAGTCTTCTTATTATCACCATTTCACAGATGAGGAAACTGAAGTAGGGAGAGAAGAATTTAACTCACTCAAGGCCACACAGTTGATAGAGTGAAGTTGGAACACAGTCTGGCTTCAGAGCCTGTTCATTTAACTATTAAAATAGAGAAGCTAATCCTTGCAAAAAGCTCTCTACATAGTTACTATTCTTCCCATTTTGCAGAAGAGGTAGCTGAGGTTCTGAAAATGTTAGGATGAGATTTATAAGTAATTAATTGGAGTAGGAAGAATGTGACTTCATTCTAGATCTATGTCTGAGCTCCTTCCATAGCATCATGTTGAATTAAAGATCAGTTGAGGTCTGTTACAGGATATACCACTTACAAAGTCTCCCGAAAGGCACCATTGTAGGGGAATATTTTCTAGAAAATTCTAGGGATTCTAATTTTATTCTTGCAGGGTGTCTTTTTTTTCTCAGAATGCCTGCTGCCATCAGGTATACTCACAGCCCAAGGGCCCATCCTCAAGACTCTCATAAAGATGGGGCAAACCAATATAGCCTATACCTAATATAGCCTTTTGAAGCTCACTTAGAAGTCCAGGAAAGAGCTAAAGGACCAGGAGCAGGAGGTGTCCATGCTATACCTCCTGATTCTAATTTCAGATAGAAAAGCTGAGATGCCAAATGAAATTCCTCACATGTATCTCCTTATGTTCACATTTCCAGCCCCTTCTATTGTTTACTGAGTGAAAAAGGAAGGCTGGCATTTAAGGAGCATGAGGTAGCCTAGGTCAAGTCCATAGTGATTTTTTAGGACTGGTATCTGCCATTATTTTATAGGTTTGGCCAATGATCGGTCCATGACAAGGGGCTTATAATTAAGAGGTATCATTTGCTTTACCTTTTGCTTCTATCAGAACCACATTCACCTTAATCCCTCTCTAGGCATGGGGTGTGAGTTACTTCGTCAGAAACAGCAACTGGGGCCCAATCTGCACCATCCATGGGAAACTTTACAAAGGTTACATATGGAAAGGATTTAGGGTTGTGCCTTTCTTGGTTGGGACAGGTGGGGCACAGCCAGTAGCTCTGCTCTCAGCTGCCAGACTGAAGGGACAGGCCCTTGCCTTCTTCCATAAAGTGTTTCCAATAAAAAGGGCACATTTTAGAATTAGAATTAGACTTCATTAGAAATAAAATAAACTCAGATTGACAATGTCATAGCATTTCTCAGAAGAAGAGAAAAACAGTTTTCCAAGTGTTTTTCAAGACCTTCTCTGATGCATAGCTAGGTGAAGCTGGCATGGGGAGGAGAGAAGTGTATCATGGGGAAAGTAAGGAAAGTACCCACGATATTCCATCACTAGTTCCAGCTTCCCAAATTAGAGCAGGTGGAATGACATCTTCTTGGCTACATCATAGACCATCAGGGCTTAGAGAGATGTAGAGTGCAACCCCTCTATATTGCTGTTGACACTTAGCCCAGAAAGGCTGAATGACTTGACCAGCAGAAAGGGTAGAACTGGAGCTAGAATTCTGCAATTCTTTATCCTGGTTCAGTGTATTTTCTGAAATATTTCATTTCATACAACTACCTCAACAATTAGACACACATCTATTCATGTGTAGTTGGTATTTTAAGGTAATAGTTCATTTCCTGGATTTATGTTATGAACATCTAGGATGTTTAAAAAATTACAAGCACCCAAGCCCATACTCTAGGATTTCAATTTCATACCATGTTTCCTCCCAAATAAGACACTGTCTTATATTTATTTTCTCTCAAGAAGACACACTAGGGCTTATTTTCAGGGGTATCTTCCTCTCTGCGCCAAAATGCATGGCATGGCTATGAAGATACACTGCATAGCCATGCCCATCACTAGGTCTTATTATCAGGGTAGGGCTTATATTTAACAAATGCATAGAAATCCTGCTAGGGCTTATTTGGGGGGCAGGTCTTATTTTGGGGGAAACATAGTAGGTCTGGTGTGAGGCCCCAGCATGGATATTCTTAACAGCTCTCCACCTTATATTTATGAAATTGAGAGCCATTACTGTGAGGAATATAAAGGGCTCATAGGAAGGCCAATAAATATGTAAATAATGCCAAAGCTTAAGTGTACAGAATGTGCAGGAAGAATGCAAGTGTGGTTATGACTCAGCTATACTGTGTATGGCCAGAGGACTAATTTGGGTAAACTCTACTGTGTATTCTACCCAATCAAAGATTATCTTTCCAGGGGAATCTTAAATCACCCCTCTTCCATAGACCTTTTTAAGAAGGCTTCAAATACAGGTGACATACTTCTTCTCCGCTCTTCAAACACTACCCATATGTTGTAAGTAAACAATCTAGTGCCAAATTATATACTATTTCTATTACTATGCTATAGTAATAGTGAAATGAAAGCTTTTACTTGTTCATTGCATACTATGTGCTAGCCACTTTGCTTTATGTTTTCCATATATTGCCACCAATGGTTCCAGAAGCTCTATGATGTTACTACTGATGTACCCATTATACAGATTAGAAAGCTGAAATTCATAAATGTTAAGTATCTTGTCCCAAACCAAACATCTAGTAAAGACATACGAATTCAGGTCTTTATGTCTCTAAAGTCCTTTCCAATGCACTATTTTCTATCAAGTATAAAAAGTATTTTTTATAACTTGTACTCCAGATATATGATTTTGCAAACATATAATATTCTTTGATGTTCCTTCTCCTATGGAATTTACTACATACCCCTGCCCACCCCATCAGCACTATGTGACAAGTAAGCAAGGGCTATCTGGGAAAACTTGGTAAAATATTCAAGATCCCATAGTCTGGTTATGAATCTAGGTGTCCCAAGTACAGGACCACTTCACTGCTCACATATACCACTTGCCAGGCTCTGCTCCTTGATGACTCAGAATCCCTTGGGGTTAAGACTATGTTTGATGCTGCTCCCATATTTCTCATGAATGCCAGAGATGCATCCTATTCCTCATTTACTTATTTGCCAAGAGTAACAAAAGTGAGCCAGGCCCTAAGGACTTGCTGGGGAAAAAATGAACAAACAAACAAACAAAAGCCCCTAGACCCTGTTTTTGAAGGAATGATTCCAACTATCTACATCAACTCACAGAAACAAAAGTGAATTAGGTGACCTGCCCATGCTGATAGAGTGGACCAGTAGAAGAGAAAAAGACAACTTCCATCCTCCTCCCCTAAGTCTTTGGTTTGAATCTCAATTATCCACTTATGACGTAGCAGTGTTTCTGAAAAAATTTTATTTAGCCATATCTTACCTCATTTCCCAAAAAGTCAAAGCAGCTTGCAACATGAATAGACAGAATAAACAATGACAAAATCTGAACAAGACAAGACAACAAAAGCTGGGGAAATGTTATAAAAATTCAGATCCAAGAAAAAAATGCTTTATTAGTCAGAGAGGAAATACTTCCTCAAGCCCCAAGGACTTCAGTGCATTTAAAATAGATCTTCCATGCATATTCCAGCAAATAAGTCAGTTGATGAGGTATTTTTCAGGGCTCAGTAACTCCTATGGGATTTTACTACATGCCAGATATTGACCTAGAAGAATAATAAAAGGATGAAACTATAGAATTTATCCTCAGGATGTGGTCAGCACACAATATTCGTGCCTCCTTGGTTAAATAGAAGATATATTTTCCAGGTCTTATGTTGCCAAAAATACCACGTCAATGTTTTGTGCAGAAAAGAACTTTCATTTCAACAAGTCTGAATCATGACCATTCATTCATTTAACAAATATTGTAACAATAAATTATCTGCCAGGAACTGTGCAATAAATTCAAAGCAACTGTGCTGTAAATTCAAAGACAGATAAGACATGGACTTTTTCTTATAAGATTTCTCTCTCTGGAAGAACACACAAGCTTGCAAATATATCATCATCACAAATATAACAAATTCGATTACAGAGGAATGTATAAGGAGTTGTAGGAGCTGAGATAGAGACAATCACCTCACAGAGGTTAGTGGCTATACCTTAACTTCTGATCAATTCACATTCAATTATAAAGACACAGAAGTTCTGGGTTGAAAGGAGGTCATCTTTAATCATGTGGACAGGAGGGAATCATATAATAAAAAATTTACTTTTATGACTTGATGAAGATCTCCATATTTCTGATTTGATTATGTAGATGGGGGAAAAGCAGGCGAAAAATATCAGTGCCAACTCAAAAAGTGATGGTCAGCCCAAATAAGGTAGAGGGATGTGAAGAAATGCTGCAGCAAATATTTTGTCATATCCAGGTTGGTGAGACTAATTTCCTGGTACAGCATAAGCACATTGCTCTGGGTGATTCTCCATGTGATAAAAGGACCTCTAGGATCAAATCAACTTTCTGGCAGACTGTGCATCCATTCGAACCACCCATAGTCACATTTAAAACAAAATTTAACAACTTGAGAGAGATTTAAAATGGTAAATTTGTCTGCCAGTGATCTCCACCAAAAAAAGAGAGCCTTAATAGGAAGTGTGCACATTTGTGAGCAAAAACTAAGCTTCGAGGGAGTATATAGACCAAATCCACAACCCAAGTGTCTGTGAGAAATGGCATTGGGTTAAGAGCACAAGCTACACGACAACCTGACTCATGGGGGTTGAATTCCACTCCTCCATTATACATCTCTGAGCAGGTTACTTACTTCTCCATCTCATTTGAAAATGGGGAAAATAATAGTACCTACTTTACTGCATTATTGGAGGATCGAATGAGATAATGCATGTGAAGCTTAGTACAACACCCGGCACTTAGTAATCCTCACAATCATTCAAGGAATGACACCCATTTTCCAGGTGGGGAAGCGGGCTGAGAGAAAGTGTCTTTGCCAAATAGTCCCACAGGTAACTGATGGGTTTCCTGAGTGATGGATATGCCCTTTTTACTGTCCCGCCTTTATCCAGGAGGCCACAGTACACAGAGTGTAGATGCTCTCACCTTGTTCCAACTCTGTCTGATTGCTTTCTTCCAACTATTCCCCTTTTATAACTCTCCATGATCCTCTAGTCCCTCCTTTTACCATTGGAATATGTTTCATTTTGTTGCTGGCTTTTATTCATTAATTGTTTTATGCCAAGGACACTCAGTATTACCCCACACTAAGCACTGGTATTTTAAAAACTCTGTGGACTATTTGGACATCACTTGGATGTTCTTCAGAAACAACTCTCTCGCCATCACTTTTTCCTCAGTTTCTATTTTTTTTCATATTTTTTCAACCTCAAAAGTACTCCTTCCTAGATCCAGACAAGGTTCCCACAGAAGATAAAAATATTTTTGAGGTCAGGAACTATTCTAATTCACCATATATTGACTACAACTAATTTAAAGACTACCGGCAATCAATACAATAAAAACTGTTATTTAATTCAAAAAAGGGATAATAACAAAGGCTAGAACAACTGTTTTCAAATATTTGAGGAGCTATCACCTGGGAGAGACTTATTCAGTCTCTTCTCCAAAGGCAAAAGCAGGTAGTGATGATGAGGAAACATACCTCTGATCAGGAGAAGGACTTTTCTCCACATCGGGGTTGTCCCATAGGGAGTTGGCTTGAGCTCATGAGCCCTCATCACTGGGCACATTTGAACAGAGGCTAAATGCCATCTGTTGGCTTCTTTTGAAGAGGATTCCTGTATCAAATAGAATGTATACAGTCCCCTGTGAGAAGGTAAGAATGTCACCCAGAGCACTTTTATAGGAGTTATAGCAGGTAACTGAGACAGACTTAGAAAAGTAACCTGGATAGGAAAGGAAGTGTTGTTAGGTGGTAAGAAGACTGAAGACTGGACTGAAGGAGGAGATCCGAGACAAGCCACCCACCTGACAGCCCTGTCTCAGTCATCATTGACACTGAGAAAGACAAACTTTAGAGCTACCCAGGATGAGGATGTGGAGAAGGTAATTACACAATGAGTACAGGTGCTCTCCAGAACTGGGAGGTAAGCCACATATTCTTTTACCTTTCCATATTAAATTAGACTGCCTGTGAACCTCCAGACTGTCTACTCCATCCCCTTGGGTCCAACACCAAGAATCTCAGGTCTTACCTGGTCCCAAGAAACAGGGGAGGGCCTCATCTTTAGTCCCTTATGGCTGTCATTATTTTCAGGTCTCTATGTTGCCCCTGTCAATGTCTGGCTTTCCGTATCAGGGCCTAATCTCCCTTTCAGCTCTCTGCTGGCCAGAGACCAAGCTGCTGGACACAGAGCCATTGCTCTGAAGGCCTTGATTTGCTGAAGCATCCAGGGTTCCTGCCCCTCAGGGTACATTTTTAGGGGTGAGTGGAATTAGGATCTCTGCTGTTCAGCAGAATGCACTACCCCTTCATCCCTTAGGTTTGAAAAATTCAAATCTTTCCAGCATTCAGTCATTGGGACTTCTCAACACTCAGGTTCTTCATGTCAGGTTTACACATGGCTTACATCTAGCAGACATCTCAGATGAAATGTGCTAAGAAATTTGGCAATTTGGGGCTAAGCATTGAGCGCAGAGAGATTGTGTGCCCTTGGGGAAGTTCTAATCTAGTAACATGGTTCATGGAATCTAGGATGCTCTCCGTTAAAAGATGCACCATTAATTTATGTAATCTATATAGTACTACATACTGATGAGAGAGAGTCAGAAAGGGGACGAGAAGGAAGATCATCAGCCGTCAAAGAAAGTTTCTAATCACTGATCACATTTACCAAGAACAAGGCAGCAAGTATAGAAACATCTGTGACAGTGAAATGACTAGATTTCTCCTTGACCATTACTTTATTTCCAAATTAAGTTAACCATCATCTTTCCACACATCCTACGCCAATAAGATTTTTCTGAATAAGCTCAAGGCTGTGGTTTATTAAAAACTTAAACTTGCCCATATAAGCCTTATGGGAATCGGAATTGAAATCGCCAGAGATTTCTGGCCAGCTGATTATTATTATTTCTTGAACTCTGGACATTTACGTACACAGCTCCAAGCTGGTTTGCATTCCGCACCAGTTACAGGAATAGATAAGCCAAAAATTTTTGAAATTCAAGGACCGATAGGCTCTTTCTTGGTTAAATCATAGCCCCAGACCTACAGATTAGCCCATCAAGACCCTCCAAATCTTTCGCAATAAGTATTTTGAAATACATGGGTCATTTAGGTCTGGCTTCCAGGCAGCTCAGTGAAAGACTCAAGCTAGAGAATTGCAAAAGTTTATGATTTCTCACCGAGGAATGAAATGTGACGCAGTAGAGCAAACTGTAGACATTTAATACCAGATGTTAATGTAAAAATTGGAAACTGTAACCTCACTTGGTTATTTGACCCCTGCCCTGCAAAATCCCATCATGAAGTCTGTTAGTCATCCTCATTTCTGGATTCTTCCACTATTAACTTTGTGCCTACTCTTTGTAATATAAAACAATAATTCTAAGTCATATAACTGAAATAATTAGATGAGATTAATCTTGAGGCATTCTGGGCACACACTGATTAATCCAATTTCTTGCCATAAAAATCAGAAGTACAGTCTTTCTGATTTGCTTCATTTCCTAGTGACTTTCTATAATAATATGAGACACGGTTTCTTTCCTTTGTCTGCCCTCTACACCTATTTAATTCACAAAATGCTAAAGGAAAAGAAAGGAGGAAATTTTTCTTACTCGCACTGAGAACACCAGAAACAAACATTTCAAAACATTTTTACATTTGTTCGCACCCCTGCCCTAAATCTGCATACCTGAGATGTTAAATGTTGCTTTAGAACAGGGGTCCTCAAACTACGGCCTGTGGGCCACATGCAGACGGCCAAAGACATTTATCCGACCCACCGGGTGTTTTTGCCACTGCTGCCTGTCCTTAGCAGCCAACTCATTCTGGGCCCGCAGTCTGGCCCTCCAACGGCCTGAGGGACAGTGAACTGACCCCCTGTTTAAAAAGTTTGAGGACCCCTGCTTTAGAAAGAGGACAGACTATTTAGAAACCCTATGTCTTACCTTCCTATGCAGGTAGAAGCTCTAGATTTGGTGTCAGATCCTAATGAGTTCTAACTTTCCTACTTTCTTTACTTTCTCTGTGTTAACGGGCAAAGCACTTACCTCTCTATGCCTCAATTTCCTCTTCCTAAAAATGGGTTTAACGTGGGTGTCTTAATAGCTTCACAACGTTGTCGTAAGGTAGAATGTAGTTTGTGTACGAATGATATATAAACCACAAAGTTAACAAAAAAAAATCTCTCAAGCTCTGTTGTTTCACAGCTGAAATCCTGTGGGAGCTGAGGCCCAAGGCCTCTTCTCAAAGCCCCAGGAGAATGTAGGGAAGGACTTAAAATGGTCCTCTTCTTACTGGGAGTATCTTATCTTTCTGGTTTTGATTTTTTTAAATGGTAGAGAGGAAAGGAAGGTGAGGTAGTATCTTAGTGAATTATCAGCAGGAAGCTGAGTGTGTTCAGCTGACACAGGTGAATGCCACTACAGGGTTTAGGGGAGCACCTGGGTGGTGAGCTGAGACAGCTGGAGACAGCAGGACCTCCGGGCTTATTACAAAGCAGCACAAGAGACAGGCCCTTCCCTCCAGACAGCACACGGTTAAATCTCTCCTCTCTTTCTCTTGTTTTTCCTCTATCTCCCTATTTCAGCAATCAAAGATAATTTGCCAATACATAGTAAGGCAATATTGGCAAGCAGAGCTCACAGACCAGGCAAATGAGAAAGGGTCTTTGAGACCATCTTGTCCAATTTCTGCACTGATGGACGGAACCACTAAGGCCTGGCCCAGCTCACAAATCAGCAGCATCATGTTGATGAGAAGCCAGAACTCCTGGCCCCCTTTCCAATAAGATTTTCTTAGTCTTACACAAAATGTGAAGGAGGCTTTGTAATTCATGTCTCAAATACAATCTATTTTTTGAGGGATTACATTTATTTTTCAGAGCGTCAAATCAGCACAAGAGACTTACGACTATCTTTTTTTTTTTTTTTTTTTTTTTTTTGCTGTCTTGCTTTATTTCTTTGTGTTCATTCCTCTCCCTCTCTTTCTTTCCTTTGGAGGTATATACACTTGAAGCCAGATGAGAGAGACAAAGAGAGCAGGGAAACACAATTTATAACTGCCGATAATAGCTAAAACCTGGACTAAGACTTTAAAAATACAAAATTATCAATTTAAATCTTGAATCTAGGGGGAAACGTTCTTTCCAAATAATTTGATAACGTTTATGTAAAATTAAAAGTTTATTATTCACCATGACCCCACCATCACCATCCAGCACTCAGACTTTTCATCTTCAGGTTCAAATTAATCCCTGGCACTTGTAATCAAATGATCTAGCAATGGGTGTGTGAGTTTACTGAGATCTCGTGGGCCAAATGAAACTGATAATAAGTTTCTCTCACAATTGTCCACACTGCTTGTTTGCAAACAGCCTTATTTAATTAAAAGTTAATTTGAAAAATTGGATCATTTCTTATCTTTCCTGCACATAAGTCCTACTGGTTTATTTTATTCATGACTTTGATCCTAACAATGATGTACATTTTCCCAGGTCATTTAAAGAAGAGAGAAAAAAAAAATGGACTAAAGTAACAAAAATCTTCCCAATGAATTTCCCATAAAGAAGAGGCAAAACATCAAACACTAATTGTGCCAAAACATTTACTGAAAGTTTTCAAATCTTCAAAAATGTTATAAAAAGTGAGCAAACACAGTGAAACTAATGACAAATTGGACATTGAGAACTAACATCTGGGTACGACTAGCCAGTGTGTAGGGGACAAAGAAACGTCTATAAACAGTTATTATGATTAAAGCTCTGTATTAGACTCTTTTGCATACATTTTCTCATTTGACCATATTCAGGAAAAATGATCCCAGATTTGGGAATTAAGGGGAAAAAAAGATAGGCCTATATAAATACCACATAGCCCAATAAGCATCAAGCCCATTCAAGGGTCATCTGACTCTCTTGGGAAATGTAACTTTGTTTGACTAACAATTAACAGGGACAAGAGTAAGGACGCTGTAGATGCTGTAGTAAACCATAAGGCAGGATACTTTACTTCTGTTTTCTAGTACAGAAATTTATCTCCAAGGATATAATTGCATTATGTGTCTCCGTAGGACACTAACCAGTTTTATATCTTAACTTGGCAGTCTCATGTCATCCATCTTCCCCCCTGATTGCTTAAATTCCAATTCTTTATATTCTTTTGAAATTCTTCTGTTATTCTGTGGTTAAATCAACTGGAACTTAATTCACCTATTCATCTGAGAATAATGCTTTTAATGATTTGAGAATCTATGTTTTGACAATCACCGAACAACCACATGAGGTAGGTAATAAATCCTCATTTTACAGAGGAAGAAACTGAGTCTCAGAGAAGGCACATTACCTGCTTAGGGTTATAGAGGTAAAAAGCAGCAGGACAGGGAGTTAAACAGACATCTGCCTGAATTGTTTTATAAGAACTACCCTGGTGATTCACACATGGCCTGAAAACTTGAGCTGAAACATTTCTAAAAAACCAACCTCATCTCCGTGTATGTTGAATTCTAAATATGACAGCTAAGTATCAAAAGCAACTAACTCTAAATGACCTAGATCTGAGGATATAATAATTTAAAATGTTTATTAATTTGTCTGGTTTCAGTTCTGGAGTTTTTTAAACTGGAAATGTTCAAAGTGTCTGCCCATAGATGATACAGAATACTATCAAAATGTGTAATTTCAATGCTTTGCTGATTCCATTCACGGTCTGGGTGATACTCAGCAAATTACTGCTGAAGTTACAAAAGCCATTGAAAAGTGTTTAGAATACTTCATAGAGAGCCCCTCTTCGACATTTCATGAACTTGTGCCTTCAGTCTGAGAGCTCTTTGAATTACATTGACCAAATTACCGGCCGACCCAGCTGTAAAGATTCTCAGTCTACTTTGTCCCTAGACGGGTAGAAAAATGAAGACACAAACATGCTTTTCTATTCTCCAAGCATGAAAGTGATTTGCTGTCCTGTATGAACAGGCAAGTGGACGTCAAGACTAAACAGTGACACCCAACTCATGGCGTGAAAGTACCATAGTACACACTCTAAATCTTGAAAGTGTACCTTGGGGAAGGCTGCTCCTCCACAGACGTGTCTATCTGTCAACCAGCATGCTTTTCAACTTGGATATATACTTTTGAGAGGCATCCTTTTGTCTACCTGAGTATTCATTCAATGTCTACACAAATTTACAAGTTTTTCTCCATAAATAAGATTTTGAAATTCAGGTTAATTGGTATCTAGGTTGATTTAAAAAAAAAACAAAAAACTGTGCTTGTACTGTGAGGATTTTGTTGACCAAATCACAAATTAGACAGTGACCATCTGGCTTAGTTTTCTGTAGAGCACACCCCTTCATGATGGGCACTGGCAGCTGTCTGGCACAGATTGAAATCAAGTGGGGCAACCTGCCCCACCTCTATCCCCAGCTCCCAAACTCAAGCCAGCTGAATTTTCAGCTCCACCTGAAGTGAAAAGATAACTGTATAGTTCAAATTCGTCTTGACTCACAGTTTCTCTGTTTTATCCTGGCTAAAGCTGCCCACTGTGTCTGTGGTTTTCTTACATAAATTTTCAATCCAGCTAGTGCTATTATAAAGTGTCTTTTCCAACCCTGATGTTGGCAGTGGATTTTTAGCTCGCATATTTTTTCCAGATGTGATAAGCTCTCCATAGCCCTCTTGGTGAGCAAAAGCATATCCAGATCTTCTTGAGCTTGACCTGCGGGTCTGAGGCCTTCGGCTACTTAGAGGTCTTGCCTTCTTTTGAGCCTTCTGCCACCGGCGGATCTAGAGAGGAAAAGACCGGGGGTGAGATGACACATCCACACATCAGACTCCAGGCAGTGGGCCACTTTATAAAGTGAAAGCCTTTTCAGTAAGAACAACATTAACAATGACAAAATATTCACCTTCATTGCAAAAGGAGGTTTTAAACATAAAACCCTAAGAAATCTTCTACCCAGAAGATCTCACTAGACACTGGGCACTAGTCAGTTTTTATTCCTACCAACGGGCTGTTAAGTAAACAAGAATTCTCCAGACAAATTTCATTATTGTCTTCATCTTATGCATCTTGAAGATACAGAAGGACACGGTTGCACAGAGAGACTTTCTAACACACACCACTAACTCCCCACAACAATTTATAGTCTTGTTCTCCCAAAACTGCCCTTCCCCTGTCTTTTAGGTTTTCTCTGGATCCAACAGTTATCAGTAACTGGACTAAGAGAAAATATAGGACATAAGAGTCAGAAATTTTTAACTTTTATTATAGGTCAAGGTATCATGAGGCTCTCAGGGTTTTGATTAATTTGGGGAGTAGGGGATTCACGGCTTCTTTAAATGCCCAGCAGTATGGGGCGGGGTTCCAGAACTTTTTTCACTTCCCTGTAAAGTCAAGGAGAGAAAAACCTGAGGTTTATTGTAAGAGGTCTTGTCCTCTGATTTGGCAAATGGTTTAAGTCTGACTTTTGCATCAGGAGAAAGCTGTTAAGCAAAAGCTCCAAGTCAGCCTTAAAGAAAAACGAACGACCTCTTCCTTCTGCTCATAGAATGTCACAGTCAGCTCATAGAGAAATGAGCAACCTCTTCCTTCCTTCAGCTCATCCTTAATTTTCTGGGTCTCTATCAGAATGAGCTCACAGGGCCACACAGAGAGGACAGATGTGACTAGAGACTCTGTGAATCTTTTCGGAAGGAATCTTTTCCTACTTAGGTCCCATAATGGGAGGGTCATCACAGTAAAAACAGCTCTGTCTCACTTCCTCTCAGCAGCTTTGGCCTGTTCCCACTCACCCCAGCAACACTGTACACCTTCTCGTGACAAGGCTACAAAGACATGTGTATATCTCTTCTTTCTTTCTCCTTCTCTCCTTTAATCTGTGCCCTGGCCCACGTGACGCTGTCCTGCTCACATGCTCCTTCCATGAAGCACTGAAATACGTTCTGTTACTTCCCTAGTTTAGTTATTTCTATCACATGTTCTTCCTATTTTCCTGCTAACTTTCTATCTCCTAACCCGTCCCTCACACTGCTGTTCCCTTTCTTCATCTGTTCAGAAGGCAATATCTTCCTATGTTTCTGAATCTGCTGTGTTTCTACAAAAATGTTGAGCCCCTTGACCCACACCTTGCTTGTCTCTCTTATATTGTACCCTCTACTTGTCCTCAAGTCAATCACTTTCCCCATAGCTGCCTCTCCACACTGGTCCAGTGGGCTTCCTTTATAAAAGTCAGCTTTTTAAAAGACCCACCCTAACTTGTAACTTATGATCCCCTACACACACACATTTAGTCTAGGCATCTCTCCTTATTGGCACTCAGGACTAGTACCCTCAAGATGTGGGCAGACCCATCTACTCTGATGTGATCCCACCTACCCTAGGGTGTTTGCTTATGAGAATTTAATAAGCCCCTCTTGAGCTTCCAGTCCAGGCAGAAGGATACAATTCCAAGAGCCAAGAGCTGGCTTCTAAGTACTCATCAAATGAGACGTACCTGATCGCTCAAGGTTGGGTATAAATCCACCTTCAAAAATCTGAATGCCACCACTGGCATAACTGAAGCCACTGTTGTTAAGAGAATAACAAGCCAGATGCACTTCTGGGTCAAGGAATGCCGTGCATTTCCTATCATTAGAGAAAAATACGCACTGAGGTTATAAATAGAACTGAATTATGAATCAATAGGCTTTTTGTCTGTTCCTATGAGGTCTTCCTTGAAATCATGAGGTTTGGATTACCCAAGGAGAACCACTAAATGTCTTCCCAGGATACAGCATGTTCAGTGGGGATGAGAAGGGAAAAGTGGAAAGATCACCTTTGGGAACTGCTTAGTGGCCTGGTCACTTACTTGGAGATTGCCAGCATGAACCAAAAATTCTCTGACCCAGGCTCAGGCCAGCTTCACTCATGAAGCACAGATCTCTCTTCCAGCCTGAAGATCCCTTAGCTACAAAGCAACCATTATTTTTTAAAGGCACATTTAGCCTTATGAATGCTTCTGTATAATAAATATTCTGGTACAGTCTCAAAAAGTACAGTCTCAAATAATGGTCTTGTTGACTAGCTATGCCATAAAAAAAGGTAAGCTTTATCCACTGTAGAGTCAATCTTAAATTCCAGGGAATGACCCAGAAACCTGCCTTAAAGGGACTTGTTATCTCTTTGATGTTCCCCTGGTTCCCAAAGCTTCCAGGAGATTACAGAGGCTCCTGGGTTTGTGAAAAGGGCATCTTCCTCACCAGTAGACTGCTGATGAGCCCTCCTACATGCTAGGGCAACAGGACAATGAAACTCATCTCTAAGCTGGAAGCCAGCTTCCTTACTTCATCCTCACACCACACATGCCTCAATGTTTGTTTAACAAGGCAATAAGGGTCAATAATGCAGACAGATAAATTCCACAAGAAGATGCCAACCCCACTCGTATCACCAAAATAAACTTTTGTTCCTGTTCAGTTTCTAGGGATTTATCATGACACCTCCTAATTATCCAGGTCCCGTCTCCCAGTGCTAAAGTGTTAACACCGTTCAAATGGGCTTTGGATATGAGGGCTTGGCCTCTGATTGTTCTGTCTGTTTTTCCTGGCTTTTGAGGGTAGAGTCTGCCTAGCAAAGAGCAACTGACTCCAGTTGCCTTCAGCCATGGGCAGAAACAAACTTGACTGAATAAATTACAGGTCTCTGTGAGCGCCTTTAAACTCAGTACCCTCAGGCATGGCTGGAAAAAAACATGCTTCACTTTAAAACCACACTCCTATTTGCTGCTAGCTACTAAGGAAAAAATATTTTTTTCTGAAACCCCAATGTTGATCTAACATTTGAAAAATCTCATTGGAGCTTAGTAATTAATTCCCGGAATGGCATGTGCTTAGCTGAGGAGAGTGCTCCCCACACATACTACTCTCTCCAGTTGAAGCATTCCAGTCTCATTATGCAAGTTAGAATGCTCTCTGAAGACCAGAAGTCTTCTAATCAATGCACTGAACTTTCAGAATTGGCAACCAAAAATATAACAAAAGTCAAAAACTTATAAATAGATTGTCTTTCTTTCCTAATATGCTTATTTTTTTTATAATCCACCTGTCCCTACATGGTTGGAATCTGGTAAGCAAAGTATTCACAATACATGGTAAGGAACAATGGTGCAATTTAAAGATTGCCATGAACATGTAGGTAAGGGCAATCATTTAATGAAGAACAATATTCCTAAGTGTATGTGTACATTTAAATGAAATTATAACTTCAGGTACATTTTTCAAAAATGTAAATATGTAACTGTACTAACATTATAACCTTATTGGGGTCCTTGTGGTCCTATTTTTTTTCTACATAAATCAGTTCTCTAAGAACTGTTCTTCTAGACTGAGTTCCCTAAATAGTGCTTGCAAATTTCAGTCTTAAGAAGGTTGTCACTGTGCATCCTTCCCATTTGTTAGGATGAACTCAGAAACATCACTTACCAACTTATTTCATACACACTATAAATTTCAAAACCTCTGAGAAAATATGTTAATTATTTTCTTGTGTAAAGTTCAGTGACTTTTGCTGGGAATCATTTTGAAATGTGGAGTGCAATGGTAGTATTCTATATACAGAGATCAGATGTATACTCTTTGTAGAATAATAGAATCTCAAGATTTTAGGGAGTCCTTTGCTACTCAACTGACATTCAAATTCCTCTGCAATGTCCCCAACAATCAATCAAGCCACATTTACTTAAATAATAATAATCACTATTATCAGAGTTGACATTTATTGAAAAGGTACTATGTACCAGGATACATACTGAGTACTTTATCAGTATGTACTATTAGTGTACTATGAATGAATAGTACATATGAACATAGTTCATGTAATCTTTATAAATTCTCTATAAAAATAAGAACTGTTAATATCCTCAGTTTATAAGTAAAGACATTAAAGCCTACTGTAATATGATATTTGGTCTTCTTCCTATTTCCCGGCCTACAGTGGGGATTAACTATCCTTGGATCATTCAAACTGATAAGTGTTTTCTATGGTAATGAGTTGACTGAAAGTTGTAAGTCCCTAAGTAGCTTCAGGATGAGACAGGATGGTCATCAGAAAACCAAGGCAGATTAGGGAGTTGAAGGTTAAGATGACCACAGAGGGAAGAGAGCCTGAATCACAAATAGTCAGTGATTTAACCAATCACATATATATAATGATGCCTTCATAAAGACACAAAGAACAGGATTTGGAGAGCTTCTAAATAGCTGAACATGTATGTGAAGGCTTCTGAAGGATAATGTGTCCAGAAAATGCATGGAAGCTATGCAGCTTTTCCCCCACAAATCACCTATATATCTCTTCATTTGTATCCTTCATAATATTCTTTATGGACAAACTGATAAACATAAGTCAATGTTTCCCTGAGTTCTGTGAGCCACTCTAGCAAATGAATTGAACCCAAGGAGGGGGTTCCCAATTTATAGCCAGTGAGAATCCCATCTTACAGCAAATTTGTCAGCAGTATAAGTAAAACATCTTAGAGCTTGTGATTGCCACTACAAGTAGGAGGCAGTCTCATGGGACTAAGTCCTTACCCTATGGGTTCTGACACTATCTCCAGGAAGATAATGTTGGAACTGAATTGGAAGATAATCAGTTGTCTTTGCAGAATTCATTGGTTGTTGGTGGAAAGAAATTCCCACTTCTTGATGACTATAGGTGACAGAAGTCTTCTTCATTAATTGTTGAGTGAGAGTATAAAAGAGTTTGTTTATTCCTATACACCCTCACATGGGAAGGAGAAGAAACTTGCCACAGTTACCCAACTCATTAAGTGGTGGAGCAGGCACTTGAACTCTGTCTAACTACAAAGCCTGATCTTCAAGCTGCTTAAGAACAAACATCTAGGAATTTTTAGAAAGCTCTAAATTGTACATTATTCCTTTCTTAACTAAAAAGTAAGTTCTACAGGTGAATTTTGACAGAGATTTTGGTGGTAATGTGGAATAAACAGAAAAGTCAAGTATTTCTTTCCCTTTTCTACCATATACGAATATGTCATCTGTCTTCAGATAGCCCCAATATATGTACTATGTCCCTTCTTTGCAAAAGGACAGCCTACTGTATCTGGGCTATTGATAACCTGTAAACTGCTATCACAGTGATTCTTCCACATCTGATGGAGACAGCAGAAATGAATTTTCAGAGCTTCTTCAAGTCTGGAAGCCTTCAGATGCCTACCTTAATCATTTCCTAAAGAAAGAATCATTGGTCATTCTCAGCTCCACTCAACACACACACAAAAATCAGTTAAAGACAAATGAATGCAGCATGACATTCAGCCCACTAGACAGTTGACTCACTTACCAACAAATGGAAACTGGTTTGGGAAGACGCCAAAGATCCCATTACTATGCATTGTAAATAAAATCGAGAAATAGGTGGCAATGCTTCCCCAGATGAAGACATGATTAATGACAGTCCAGTAACTGGTATCCAAGGCTATCTGTAAATAAAATCAAATGCAAAGGGGAGGTCTTGGAGGACTAAAACAGTGTCATTTTCCCAACTGATATTTCCCCAGATCTGCTCTGTGACAGGAAGGTTACACCTGTCTAGATGCCAGGCCAACCATAGACACTCCCATTTTCTGCACATACACGGGACTGATTTGACTTTATATTCTGGTAGACAACTGACTTTAGAACTTATATATGCAAGCCATTTCTGCAAAGGTTGAATCAGAATCAGAAGATAAAATGTTAAATAAGAAAACACAGTATTTTATAATTCTAAAGTTATTTCTGAAATGGTTCCCAAAACTTTTCTATTAGAAAAAAAATATATTTCTGTAGTAGGCAAGTGAAATAGTTTATATAATCTGTGTGTACATTTTCACATGACAATTTTTACACATACATAGTTTGTTTTACATCTATATTTCAGCTCATTTTGATGATCTAGTCTCTTAAATTATTCAAATAATAACAAAGAAAAATTCTTAATCCCCTTTTGGCTTAAAATGCAGAAACTGGGATTCATGGTGACTTGGGAACTGATCACAAATGCTTTTCCCTTCCAACAACGATTGTAGCAGCTCAGTTAAACGAAGAATGGCCTGTGACTAGGGAATTAAGGAAGCCAATGCTAAACATGAACTCTTAAATTCTCCAGAGGAAGAAAGAGTAAGTTCTGGTGTTATTATTTGCATTTCAGAATTCCCAAGTGGTCCAAGTCCAAGAAAAGTTTGGCATTTTTAGTAGAGTCTGGTGAAAGACCAGACGTTTCTCATATGCCTGAGGAGGTCCTACTGGC
The DNA here is from genome assembly GCA_963574575.1 of Galagoides demidoff. Taxonomy (NCBI): domain Eukaryota; kingdom Metazoa; phylum Chordata; class Mammalia; order Primates; family Galagidae; genus Galagoides; species Galagoides demidoff. Next base: position 12,113 of record CAUYQV010144910.1, on the reverse strand, counting down.
ATAGTAAATAGATCCCTCTCAACATGTAGAGACATACTTCCTCTTTTTACTTTCAGTTTAGTATTCTCTAAAATGTTGCTCCATTAAAAGATGCTGGGAGTCTTGGATGTGTCCTTATAAAAGGACAGCCTTTCCTCCCCACAAGAAGTCTGAAACAGCCCTGCTATCCATACTTCAACAAAGAGATGCTGGTTTTCCAGTTCATTTGTTTGCAAGATATTAGACCAAAATCTCCATCTCTGCCTTCCACCACCTGTCAGCTCATCATCATTAAGAAACAACAATAGCCGGACATGTATGGGTAAGAGTTTACAAAGAAAAATCACAAGCCATTTAAACAGAGTAAGCTTAAAGAGAAAAAAAGAGGATAAATAGCTCTTAGTAAAGAAGAACTAACAGAAGAGATAAACAAGTACTAAAACAATAACAAAAAAATAAACTAAAACTTCTTAAGGAGATGCAATTATGAATAGGTTATAGAAAAGACAATAAAACACTATTTCTAAATTTAAAACTTCATTATAGAAACTAAAGAATAGTCACTGATAAGAACTGAATTAATCTTTTGGGGGAAAAAATAGAAATACTATCCCACAACAGAGAATAAAAACTTGGAAAAACCTAACTCATATGCAAAAAGATATGAGACATGGGTGGCAAATCCACAGATACAAGGTCTACGAGGCCCGTATACTAACAATAACATTTTAGTGGGGGGAGAAGCAAGGTGGCAGACAAGAAGAAGCAGCCTGTACACACCACTCTCACGAGAGGATCAAAAGTGCCTAGTGAATTTTCACCTTCATATCAATCATCTGAGAGACAGCATTGAGAATCAACAGAGAGGCAAGAGGTGCCCATAATGTAAGAGGGAAGTGCAGTGACCTGCTCAGCAGGATTAGAGACACACAGGGAAGGCAGGAAAGGGACAGAGCCCTGGGCTTTACACTTCCCCAGTGAACACTGCAATCAGAGCAGCAGGAGGGTCCCTCCATTGCAGCAGGCCACTGGATTGACACATGGAGCTGATTTGAGACTGTGCAGCTGAATTGCTCTAGAGAGAAGGCATGGTGGGGTCTTATTAGTTCCCAAACCCTGAACACTGCAGCTGACCATTTTAAGGTCCCAGTGCTGCATCTGTCTGGGGTTAAGATCTATTGCTGCCACCTCCTCATTCCACTGACAGGCTGGGGAGAAGCAAGGAGTCCAGGTGCTCTTGTGTACCTTGTGGGGAGGTGCTATACACGCCCACCACCACTGGGGGACCAGGGGAGAGCAAGCACCCATGTACCTAATGTCAGCTAACATTTCCTGGGCAATCCTGGGTAGTTGAAGCTGCCATAAGACCTTGGTGGAGACAGTGCCTGTAGTCCCAAGCACTCGTCACTGTCATCTGAATGGGATAGCAGCTGCTGCTGTCACCTGGGTAACATCATCACTAAAGGACCTGGGGTGGGGCAGACTCTTGTGTAGTTGCACGTCAATCCCCCACCACTGCCAAGGACCTGGGTAGGTGAGCACCCAGGCTACCACATACCAAATGAATATCACTGCCAGACCTGGGCAGAGCATACCCCATACTCTGACTACCTGCAACATTAATGCATAGGGGCAAGATGTAAAAGACTCACAGTGCATCTGCCCCTCTCCTAACTAGTCAATCCTCTGGAGGAAGACTCATGCCATCCAAGGATTTCACCCTCTCTTCCTTCTCTACAGAGTTCCCAGTAGAGAACAGGTGTACCACAAAGATATCTGTCTTGAGCTGAAAGAAAGGTTTTAGATGAGAAGGAACCAGCATAAGAATTCTGTCAACATGAAAAAAAAACAGGCTGTTTTGACATCCTCAAAGGATCACAATAGTTCTCGAGTAACAGCCTCCAACCAAAAGGAAATTGTTAACATGTCATATATGGCATTCAGAATATGGATGACAAGTAAGAGCAATGGGATAGACAAGAAAGTTGAAAACTACACAAAGAGACCAACCACGTAATTCAATACATGGATGAAAATTTCATTAAAGAGATAGATTAAGAAAAAATATAATAGAAGATCTAGAAATTAAAGAGTCACTTAGGAAATGTAAATACAGTAGAAAGTTTTAACAACATACTAGACTAAGCAAAAGAAAGAATTCCAGAGCTTAAAGACAAGGTTTTAAAATTAACCCAGTCCGCCAAAAATATACAAAAAGCAATAAAAAGGAAAGAAGAATTTCTCCAAGAAACCTGGGACTATGTAAAATGTCAGAAGTAGGTATCCCTGACGGTGAAGAAGAAAAAGAAAAAAGTATAAAAAACCTACTTGAAGGAATGATTGAAAAAAGCTTATAGTTCAACATATGCAAATAAATAAATGTGATTCACCACATAAACAGAATTAAACACAAAAGCCACATGCTCATTTCAACAAATACAGAAATAGCCTTTGATAAAATCCAGCACTTCTTTATGATTAAACCTCTGAACCAACTAGGCACACAAGGAACAAACCTCAAAATAATAAAAGCTATACATGGCAAACCCACAGCCAACATCCTACTGAATAAAGAAAAAGGGCAAGCATTCTCTGTAAGAATCAGAATAAGGTAAGGATGCCACTGGCACAGCTTCTATTCAACTTAGTACTGGAATTCCTAACCAGAAAAATTAGGCAAGAGAAAGAAAGGAAGGGCATCCAAATCAAGAAAGAGAAAGTCCAGCTATCCCTGTTTGCCAATGATGTGATCTTCTATGTAGAAAACCCAAAAGACTCCACCCAAAGATACCCATAATTGATAAATAAATGCAGTCAAGACTCAGGTTATGAAATAATGTTCACAAATTATTAGCAGTTCTATATACTAATCATGATCCGCTGAGAGAGAAACCAATAACTAAATACCATTCGCAATAGCTGCAAAGAAAATAAAATACCTAGGAATATACTTACCTAGGTAATTTAATAAATACCTAAGAGGTCAATGGAATGTCAAAAATCGCTCATACCAGAAGAGCTTTCCTGAATTTGAGATACAGACATGCCACAGATACAGCACTGAACTACAGAATAATGTGACCACAATAATTCCACAGAAATGTATTGCCAAAAAAACTTTAGATCTCACTTTAAAAACCTAGAAGTTATTGAGTCTAAAAGAAAGAATGGGAAAGCTTCTCTCTGTTATCATGAGAAAAAATTTCTTCATTAAACACAAAAAGAATGTAGCAGTATAGTCATTTCTCTTTACATATAATACCCAACCCGAAGAAGTAATAAATTGTGAGGTTTCTACTAAGATGGAGGTTATAGACCCCTAATGCTAATCCCTCACATCTGGTAATTCAGGGTAAACTTCCTGTTTTCATCTCAAAATGACTAGTTAAAAAGAAAACCACATTTAGGATAGGTTTTTTTCCTCTTAACAGAGAGGGTCAGGTGCTAATCACTATTCACGAATTTGCCTCTGTCGGGTCCTCACCCCAGCTGGACGCAGAAAGCTGGAAGGGAGGACCCTATGAAGTACCTCTAACAACTCACACCTCATTAAACTTATTGGAAGTGAAACCTTAAGTCAGCCACATCAAAGAAAAGAGGTGTAGGCCCCAGTGGAGGGGCCAGCCTTAGGTAATCTAAAGTATCTATTTGAGAAAAAGGAAAAAAAATGTGTAGTTCAGAAGAAAACCCCAGTATTCATTTAGGATTTCTTTTTCTCCCAACATGTTGACAAAATCAGCCAACAATGAAATGGAATTTTAAAGGTTGTAAACCCAGCAAGTTATGGTGCTTTCACCAACAGGATTACCTGCACACTGACCACAATGACCAAAGACGTGGCCATGGTGACTGCAAAAGACTGGTAGTCGGCAATGTGTTGCCCGTCTTCTCCAGCCACGTTGTAAAAGGCCCCGTAGGGGATGAAGAAGAGGGCTAATGAGGTGTAGATTCCATGCAACATGCAGATGAAAAATTTATGCTTGTTAAAAAGTAGGTTCAGCTGTCCGGGTTCATAGAGCTGGGGACAGTCCATGCTGTTCTGGTCACTCACATCCTGTAAACAGAGTGTAATGTCAGTGGGTTGAGGAGACTGAGAGACGCTGTATTCCCTATTTTCAGAAATAGCAAATGCCTGTTTAAGCATGCCCTAATATGCACTACTCACTGGGCTAGAACGGGACATTATCTTGTTTTCATTCCCACAATAACCCAGAGGATAATAAAATGATTCCTCTATTACAGAGAAGGAACTTGAGTCTCTAAGAGAGATTCATGAGCGGTCACACATGAATTCTTACATAGCAAAACTAGGACTTGACTTGAACCTAGATATTTGGCTTCAAATCGAAGTTTCTTTCCTACACGCCCCTGCAGGCTGCTAAGGCTGCAGGCTCCTCAGAAGCATTCACACTCCAAGCCCCAGCACATCGTGTGCAGCCAAGGGGCCCCAGGAGTTCATTGCCAAGGTAGTAAAGGGTATTGATGAGTAGATGGCTTCAGAGAACAGTGGAGTCAGGATTAGCAAATCAGAGGGACTGACTTTGGGGGTGAGTACGAAGAAGGGAGCAAGGAAAAGGGGAAATTCCACGTGGGATTCCAGGTGGGAAGGGAGCTGAGACGGAGAGTTTAGAATGTGAGTGTTCCACCCAGAGCAGTCACCAGTTGTTCAGGACAAAGAATTTGGATGGAATGAGAAAGCAGCATGTTTGGCACCAAACAGGGTCTAGGAAAAACTTAAGCCATGCACACAATCACCTGGGGAGCAGAGTATGCTTCAGTAAACTGAGGGCCCCAGCTGTTTATTTCTTGCTAGCACCAAAGAAATGCTGATAACTACACCAGGAGTACCAAAGCCATATGCCAAAACCCTAAAAGGATGGCAAGAATCAACCACCGGAGATATACAGTATCAGAGGACCACAGCTGGAAGAGCATCAGACAAAATGGAAGCAACACAGGTGGGTAAACTCTTGGGAAAGACAAAGGTCCCTTTCCTGCTTCTGGTATGGCCCAGCTCTCCCCTAGGGGGGTCCCATGAAGAGCACTGATGTGTTCTCTTCGGGAAATCCCGCTTTGAGCTGCTGCCGGATGTTTCTTCCTCAAATCCATGTTATATGTACAGACTTCAAAACCAGTCATGAGTTCAGTCCCTAGAGTAACAGGTCTCACTAGTGTAGAGTCTTAGATCTGTCACTTAACCCATCTCAGCCTCAGTTTCCTCATCTCCAGAACTACAAGTAGTAACATTTTCTTCATGGAACCATTGTCATGATTCAAAGAGTATGTTGATTATTCACCAGAGTTCTTCCCACATCATGAATAATAAACAACAGATGCTTCTATCAATAATAATAAATAAAATAAGGATAATAATAACAGTAATAATGTATCCATCTCAAAGTTAAGTGGACTGGTTCTAGGCTTAGTTCTGTCACTTATTGGTTATGTGACTTTAGGGCAGTGACTTGAACCTCCAAGGCTTGGTTTCCTCTTTTAAAAAATGAGCAGATCCTGTACAAAAACAAAGTATATAAACAAAATGTGTGTATCCCCTAATATTCCGAAGTTAAAAAAATAAACAAAATTTAAAAAAATTTTTTTTTGTAAATGAGCAGATCCATAGATGATTGCTGAGACCTTTCTTTCTAGCACAGCATTCCAGGATCCTGTGATCAGTATCAGGGCCAAATTTGACAAAGGAGGAGAGAAAAGGCACAGACATTCAACTTGATGGCAATAAGGAGCCTTATTATATTGTTTTTGAATTACACAATAACCATCTTTTCCAAGAAACTGCTTTATTTTTATTATTTTCTTCCACATTCTGGGCAGCTACAAAGCACCAAGAAAAGAAACACTTGTAAACACAGGCACTTGGAAATGAATAGGCTTAATCCGTTACATCTAGAGTCTTCAGAAGTTCATTACTTTTTGTAGAATTCTACAAAATACGCCTTTTACAAACTGCCCTTTTTTACATAAGAGAAGTGAATCTTACAACTGACTACAAAGCCAGCAGAGTGGGAGAGGGGAGCAAGCTCATAACAGAAGATTTATATTTTGCAATAGAGGGCTCAGGGCCAGAAAATGAGGCCTAGCAAACAGTCTAACAACAGCCTGGAGAAAATCTGGTCTCCTTAAAAATACTTCACAAAAGAAAAAAAAAAAAAACTTTTAAAAATAATACACCCTGTGTCATGGAAACTCAGCTGGCCGGTCTTTTACTTCCCCCACAGGCAGCCAGACTTTTTCCCCCTTCCAGGAAGTACCTCCAAGGCTCTGAATACGCCAAGGATCCACCATTTTTGAAACTGATTCTCCCTTGTCCCCTCTCACACACATTAATGTGGACAAGAGAGGCCTGTGCTCTTTCTCCCCAGGACTGTTGGACTCTGTGTCCTCTCCCATCAGCAGGCTGCTCTGCTGACCTGTCGTTCCTGTCCTGGGGCTGTGCTGGCCAAGAAACTCTCATTGAAGATGCTAGCTGTCTGTGCTCCAACCTAGTTCCATAATTTTCTGTCACTGCAGTTCTCTACAAGCTCTCAGAGGCTAAAGTAACATTTCCCAGTGTGTCAACTCCAGACTAGTACTGAGGCAAATTAATATATGAGGTGCCTGGCAGCACCTGTGGCTCAATGAGTAGAGCGCCAGCCCCATATACCAAGGGTGGTGGGTTCAAAACTGGCCCCAGCCAAACTGCAACAAAAAAATAGCCAGGCGTTGTGGCAGGCACCTGTAGTCCCAGCTATTTGGGAGGCTGAGGCAAGAGAATCACCTAAGCCCAAGAGCTGGAGGTTGCTCTACCAAGGGCAACTAAGTGAGACTCTGTCTCTAAATGGGGGGGGGGGGGTGGAAGTAGTTTGGGGAAATGCTAAGCTAAAATGAAGTTAAAGGGACTATTTTTCTGCAGGACTTCTCTGAGCCTTTAGGGCAATAATGGGGGGTATGAATCTCTAAGAGAATAGCAGCCAAACTTTGATCAGAGAACACTTTTGGGGATGCTGGGGGACAGGCATAAGGAGTAACTCTGGAAAGTTTTGTGATCTATGCAACACTCACTAAAATTATTGCAATTATAGGGTTCTTTCCATGAATGGTGTCTTCTACTTAGAAGCCAGAAGCAAGTAAAAGGTGTAACAGAGAAACTAAGTTGTAAAGATGGAGTGAAATACATACCTGGTCAAAAATTCCCATGGCTAAAACAGGTAGTGATGTGTAAACAATGTTAAAAAGGGTGATGAACCATTGGTCATAAACAGTCTGAAAAGAAATAACATATCAGTGAGAAACACCATCCACAGTAGTGAGTGAGAATGTTTACTTTTAGGCTCTCAGATTAAATAACCAGATTTTCTGAGGCAGGTAGGAGTTAGCTTTGGAAGTCAGACAAAGGTGAGTTCTTCCCTAGGCTTTGCCTTTTATCAGCTGTGCTGCCTTAATAGGATACTAGATCTCCCTAAACATCAATTTATTTATCTCTAAAGTGATGCCATACTCTCCCAGGAGTGTGGAGCGTGGGTGAAATAATATACGCAGCCCACCTAACATAGTACGGGACTCATATGAGGCCCTGGATCCTTGTGGGAGGTTGATGGTTTGTTCTTCGAGTTTTCAGTGGTTTATAATTAGTCCAATTATCTGATCTAAGTGATGAAAAAAGAGTTCACCAAAATCTTCAGAGGGAAATACAAAAAGGAACCTATTTCTATCCTGTGTTCAAACGGAGAGTTTTTTCTTGGGAGTGGTTTGAAGCAAGGTAGGCATGAATCCAGACATTCACCACACTGGGCATAAACAAGACTATAAAAACAACCCCACACATATATAAAGAATAAATTACACAAGACTTCTTTGCTTGAGCCTCGCTGAAAGTCAAAGAGGCATGTGAGACAGGCATTATATCCCCATTTTGTTGATGAGTACACAGAGGTGTGGAGGCAGAAACTTTCAGTTATAGAGCTTATCACAGGCAAGGGTAAAATTTAAAACCTAGATCTCCAGCTCCTAACCAATCCCCATTCTACCACTTCATCATTCATTCATTCACTCAGTATTTACTGAGAAACTGCTATGTATCAGGTACAAGGTTCTAGGCAATAACAATTCAACATTATCAATCAGATAAAAATTCCTCACAAAATTTACATTGTAATGACAGTGGGAAGGACAAATAATATACAAAATCAAATTTTATAGAGAAGGGGAAGAATGGCAGGTTAGTTAGAAGGTATTAAGTGCTAAAGAGAAAAGTAGGTAAGGAATGGGGAGGGCTCTAATTGCAATAAAGTGATTGGAGAAGGTCTCACTGAGAAGTGACATTTGAGATAAGATCTGAAGGAAATAAGGGATCAATATGCAGCTTTCTGGGATAGGAGCATCCCATATTACAGGTAGATCCCATGGACTGTCCCTAAGCCAAGAAAGCACTGGTATGGTTGGAGAACAGAAATGTGGGCAGCTGGGAGAAGCAGAGTGACCTACAGGGAGAAGAATGGAGGTCGAGAGGTAAGAAGGAGAATCCATGTAGTTAACCAGGGCTTATTCTCTAAGTGAAATGAGAAGACATTAGAGGATTTGGGGCAAAAGAGCAACCTGATCTGACTTACATTTGAACAAGATCACTCTGGAGGCTTTGCTGAGAAGAGACTGAAAGCAAGAGTAGAAGTGGGAAAGAGGCATAAGCCTGTGCCCCAGAATAACCATTTCTAATAACTAATTTTAAGTTCTCTGAATGATAATTCCCTTTTGTTGTTCTCTGAGTCCAATCAGTGTCATCATCTGGTTTGAATTCTACCATAAGGATTTGAAAAGGGAGACTATGTACAGTGATATGCTGATAAATGTTTAGCAATTGGCTCTTTAAAAAAAAAAAAAAAAAACAGAAAAGCCCAATTTGTAGCATTTGCCAATTTCCATGGTGTAAATATTTCTCCATGACTGATTTCAAGCAGGGATATCATTAAATGTGAAACTGAGGTGTGCAATAGCACAACTTTATATAGTATTTCTACTGTATAAATCCAATATAAATAATATCAAGAGCATAGGGTGACACTTGTGGCTCAAAGGAGTAGGACGCTGGCCCCATATACCAGAGGTGGTGGGTTCAAACCCAGCCCCGGCCAAAAACTGCTAATAATAATAATAATAATAATATCAAGAGCATAAATAGTAAAACATGGCAAAATAATAAAATAATTAGGTAGTGATTATATTTGAGTATATTGATTTTATTTTTGTTTATAATATTTATTTAAATTATAAGTTTATGTAATTTCAATTTTAATAATGGCTATATATAATCATTGACTCATGAAATTCCTGAAAATTTAACAATCATGTTACTATGAACCAGTATAGGCCAGCTTTAACAAACCCCAGTCTATATTCATGCTGGGACCAAAATGGTATAAGACAGCAACAGTCAAAGGATGATGGAGTTGATATGGCAAGAAAATATCTGCAGAAGGTCACAGCAGTAGCCCAGAGTGCCAGGCAACTACGAGAATACACTGGTAAAGCTTGCTGACTCTCCCTGGACCCCCTCTTGGCGGGGTGAGGTACTGTAGCAAAGGTATCTGAAACAAGCCTGAATTTATGGTACTCATACAGGATTGGGAGCATGTGCTATAACAATTGAACTATACCAAAGTTACCACTGAAAATAACAAAAAAAAAAAGCATCTTCAACAAAGCATCATTTGAACAAACAAGATACTGGAGAATTACCTATCAAGATCAGAGAGAATTAGAACTTGACAACTACCTGAAGGCCTAGGGTGATGTTATCTTTCTCCAGAAACTATGTTTATTTCCTTCTACCAGTTGCTGAGGATGGGATGAAAGCCTGATATTTTCTGGGCCAGCCAACTGCCCTGCCATAGAGTCTGTGACCCTACTGTCGGGAGGCTGCCCTTGGATCCCAGCCCAGAGTGGAAAGGGTTTCATCAGGATCTCTATGCTTGGCAAACACTGACTTTGTCCCTTGGGCCCAGGAAACTACCGAAGGCACAGCTCAGCCTCTGGGTTGCCTTCTGCAGATCATCAGCACTCCCAGGTACGGAGCTCAGGGCAGTGTAACCCTGCAGGATCCTCAGCCTGAGCAGTTGTTAACAGGGGCCCAGACTCCAACTCCTGTCTATCCCAAGAGTCTACCAAAACTTCCCCTCAGCCTATCTCTTCCTTCTGATGAGTGAACATGTCCAACTCCACTTCCAGATATTTTAGTCAGAAACATCTATCTTTGTACACTAGGATACATAAAAAAAAAAAAAAAATACTCAGAGCAACATTGATTGTAACAGTCTCGAACCAAAACAACCAAAATATCCATCATGAATGGAGAAAGACCTTGAGGTACACTGAGATTATGAAATAATGAAAAGCAAGGAACTACAGCTATATCCAAAAACAACTGAATAAAAAATGCATACAATATTGAGCAAAGGAAGCCAAATACTCTATGACTTCATTGAAATAAAGTTCAAAGGCTTGCAGATCTAGTCTATGTTGTTTAGGGATTCCTCCTCATATGGTAAAATTATAAAACAAAGCAAAAAGAGGGACAATCAAATGTCAAGGTGATGGTTACCTCTAGAGGGTTGGAAAAGAAACATGACTGGAAAAAGCCACGCTTGGGTGTTTGGCAATGTCCCATTTGCTTGTGCTGGATCACAGTATATGAGCATTCATTTTGCAACAACTTATCAAGCTGACATTTGTGAAATATGTGCTTTTTCGTAGATTTGTTATATTTTACAAATAATAACAATAATAAGTACAAAATGTGACCTTATTTCATAGTCTCAGCCTGGTGAGACTTTGGAGGCAAAATCCTGATGCCCATGCCATACCCCAAGTGATAAACTCCCCACCCATGGGAGTGAAATCTAAGTATCGTTAGTTTTAAATTTTTCCCAGGTAATTCCAGTATGAAGCCAAGATTGAGAATTATACTCACTCCCATCTTTAAAAAATAATAATAAAGCAGAACAGCTGACATCAATCCTCAACCCTTTGATGATGGCATCTAACCCTCAAGTATATATTGATCTGTTTCATAATTGCGGTATGGGAAACAAAAGAGGGGACAGCAGTTAAACTCAGGCCTGGTAGCCCTGGGCAGAACCTGGTGCTATGAAATCACTTCTTCATCCTTCCCATCATCTACCACCCAACTTCCACTCATGAAAAAAGATGACTTCAGGTATTAGGAAGAAAGAAAGAATCTGAGGAAGGATAGCATAGTAAACTGAGTAGCTGGTAAGTCTGTGTAAAGCAGCCTCATCACCACAAACTGGCTGGAATTAAGACCTACAATTGTTTGACAGCAGCATTTGTCAACTGGCAAGGAGATGGGAAGCTTCATTTCACAACTGGGGCAGAGAGGGCAAGAAGGGAAGATCAGTTGGCATAAAGTTTGTATAAGTTTCTGTAATTACTTAAAGGAGCGTTTGCTGCCACTCAGAATTGCAATTACAAAAGGAAGGAAAAATAGCTGACTAAATACCTACTGTGTGCCATTGTAAAAGCTTTACATATATTAGCTCACTAAATTTTAACAAACCTATGGATTAAGTAGTATTTTTTTTGTTTCTTATAGCATAACTGTGTACATTAATGCAATCATGGGGTACAGTATGCTGTTTTCATATACATTTTGAAATACTCTCATCAAACTGGTTAATATAACCTTTATGCCATTTTCTTAGTTATTGAGTTAAAACATTCATACTCTGCTTTTAGAAAGATTCACTTGTACCCTTGTAAGATAAACCATGACCCCACCAATCACCCTCCTTCCCCCTAACCACCCCCCTTGCCCCACCCTCCCACCCCCTTCCCATATTCTAAGGGTATAATTAGGTTATGACATTCCTATAAAAGCTATGAATTAGTTTCAAAGTAGGGCTGTGTACATTGGATACTTTTTCTTCCATTCTTGAGATACTTTGCTAAGAAGAACATTTTCCTATTCCATCCATATAAACATGAAGGAGGTAAAGTCTCCATCCTTCTTTAGGGCTGCATAGTATTCCATGGTGTACATGTAGGGTTAAGTGCTATTAACAGTCCCCAGTTTACAAATGGGAAAACGAAGGCCCATCAAGATTAGGATATTACCCAATGTCATA
>CAUYQV010144906.1:0-15692 GCA_963574575.1 Galagoides demidoff | reverse complement strand
CATCACAGCTCATAGCAACCTCCAACTCCTGGGCTCAAGCGAGTCTCCTGCCTCCGCCTCCCAAGTAGCTGGGACCACAGGCGCCCGCCACAACGCCCGGCCATTTTTTGGTTGCAGCCATTATTGTTGTTTGGCAGGCCCGGGCTGGGGATTCGAACCCGCCACCTTAGGTGTACATGGCTGGCGCCTTAGCTGATTGAGCCACAGGCGCCGAGCCGACAAATCTAATTTTAAAGGTCAAAAGTCTTACCATGTTTTGGAATAACCCATATATCTTATTCATCTTGACTTTAAAATTAGATCAAAAATATAGATAAGACTATAATTTGATCCTTTTAATTTCTGAAAGCAGAAGAATAGCTACAAGTCAACATTTTCTAAACAGTGAATTTTGTGGCAAAATAAGCACAGTGTACACAAGTCTCAACATTTGTTGTTAACAACTATCTTATCAAAGGGTTGGCTACTGAAAACACAACAGAGAAATTCTTCATTCTTTCAAGGTTAGTTTCTGAACTTGACATCTAGGATTGAAGATGGCCTTACCCAGGAATTTAAGGTCAGGATTTATGTTAGGCAAGACCGCAAGTCAAGTTTAGAAACAAGCAAATTTTTTATCCTTTCTTTAAGAAAAAGGGTTTCTTTGAGAGGAAAGGGTTAGAAAAACAGGTGAATATCCTATAAATATGGGGTTGTCATTTGTTTTTACATACTATATTAAAAATGCCTGTTTAGTGTTCAGTGTCTTGTGTCTATTCCATTCCCTCTTTCTGGGCATATGTGTTTATATCAGAAAACTTCATGAGGGCAGGAAATGTAATTTTTTAGTCATAAATCTTCCAGTTTAAACTCCATTTATCTAAGAGTGCAGGGTCTGGGGGATATCACACGATTGCCATTGATTCACACAATTGAAATTTGTAATCACTGAAAATCAGATTTCCCATTAATTACATGTCCAGTTGGTAAAAAATGGAATCATTTGCAAAATGGTTACATGTACCATTACAGGTTATAAGCATCTTATGAGTAAGATGAATAAGTATTATCTATCCCCCAAACTACTTAACAGAATAGTGACTAGAACCCACGTTTCCATCATCTCTTTTTAGGTGCCACTTGATTTCACCTATTTTCACAACTGCTAAACTGACTGAATCTATAATAAGGTTCAAACAATTCTATTCCCAAACTGAAGTCCAAAAAATAATTGTTCATATCAATTGAGAGGTTCTAACAATAGCTGAATTTTATCTTTATTTTTTTGATAGTTTCCCTCTGTTACCCTGGGTAAAGTGCCATGGCATCATAGCTTGCAACAATATCAAACTCTTGGGCTCAAGCGATTCTCTTTCCTCAGTTTTTCATTTTTAGTACAGATGGAGTCTTGCTCTTGCTTAGGCTGGTCTCAAACTCATGAACTTAAGTAATCTGCCCACCTTGGCCTCCCCAAAGTGCTAGGACTATAGGTGTGAGCCAACACACCTGACCTGATAGCTAAATTTTAAATTAACTCCCAGGATGGGGAGTTGAGCTGTGGGATGGGGGTTTGTTTGCAAAGAGAATTGGAATTCACAAGATTCAAGCCAGGGGTAAAAATACAAGAGGTCATCATCGAGAGACACTATTTTTTTCTCTAGCAAGAAATGGAAAAGATTTTATTTTATTTTTTAATCTCACAACAGATTTTTTCAAAAAGTAAAGGTTCATTTTGCTTAAAGTGTTTTTTTTTTAAGAGCCTCAAGCTGTCACCCTTAGTAGAGTGCTGTAGCATCACAGCTCACAGCAACCTCCCAACTCCTGGGCTCCAGTGAGTCTCCTGCCTCCACCTCCTAAGTAGCTGGGACTACAGGTACCCACTGCAACACCAGGTTATTTGGTTGCTGCTGTCATTATTGTTTGGAGGGCCGGGGCTGGATTTGAACCTGCCAGCTCAGGTGTATGTGGCTGGTGCCTTAGATGCTTGAGCCACAGACGCCAAGCCCACTTTGTTTAAAGTGTTTTAAAAAACATTTCATACATTTTCCAAAATGCATATGATCAAATTATGACACCCATGTGAATACTATTATGTATTTTATTAATGTCTTAGTTTAGTACTATGTGCTAAGTATGAAATGATGGAGTGACAAACTTCAGCTGTAAAGTACAATGGCAAAAAATATATAATAGGAAATTGACTATCCCAATAATATGAGGCGATTTTAACTCAGATAAACTAGTTTCTGTCATTACCAACACAGTCATCTAAGAAAAATAGCCTTAATGAAGAAAGATTAAAAAGTTTTACTTTCTCAGATTGTGTTCATAAGACAAACTCTGCAGGCAAGAATGAGAGAATAAAATTGGGAATAAAAGTTACATTTTCCTTAGTCAATGAATCAAAGAAACTGCTACAACTAAACAAAACAAGCTTAAGGAAGTATTAAAAAAATGAAATCACCAGCAATCACACCCCAACATAAGGCAAAAAGAAATGAAGTAATCTTGAGTATGATGAAGTTTTAAAATACACACAAAGCTACACACTGTTAGGAAATAATGACAGAATGCATCTAGAAAATACCACAAATAAATGGGATAGGCTCCTTTTTAAATTTAAAAAAAGTCCCGCAGAAACCTGAAAACAGCCAGACTGGAAACACTGCGGCCTATGGGCTCTCTGGGTTATCTTCACCTTCTCTTAGTCCTCTAGGAGAAAGCACTAGTAATAATATTCTTTCAGATTCAAAGGGTGCACATATCAACTAACCAAGAGCCTAAATCAAATCACATATTCCCCAAGGTAAGAAACACTGGATAGGAGAAATGAAAAGGACAATTCTATGCTGTTTTTACTTAAAATTTTATTGAAACCCCCCTTCCACTGCTTTACAGCTCCTCAAGAGAAAACCATGTAAAGCCTGAGGCTCATGGTATTCTTTTAAAATTATTCCGTTAAGTCCCTAAAAATGTGACTTTTTAGCTAGGACAAGGGAATACTGAGGACTCATTTTATTATATATTCCTGCTCCCTTGTATATTCATGAGCAGAGCTAGACTAAGAAACCTTTCAATGAGAAGGAAAGCAGGACTCCAGGATGCAAAGCTCAATCCTGACTCCTATCCTCTCTAGCCCCAGGAAAGTTAAGGGACTTTAGGAGCTACTTCCTAAATTCTTAGAACACTTGACAGGTTTCCCACAGTGTCTGTGTGTTAGGTTAATGCCTTTTGTAACCAACATCAAAATTCCTTTCCAAGTATTCTGTATTTCTGTCATCAGTTTTCTCTTTTAACAATTTCCCTTCTATATCTTACTGTGTAATTTGCAATGCCAGTTTTCCTTGTCCATGCCTAGGAGGAATTGGGCATTATGAGGGCTTCTGAACACCATCTAGCTGGAGGCTGTGTGTGGGTTTTAACAGAACAATAACAAAGGCCTTAAAATCCATTAACGTCTCTTTAATCTACCTTTAGAGCAAATACTGTGCTAGCAAGTGAATGGTTCCTCATGTAGTCAAGCTACTAATTTTTAAAGTATTACATAAATGTAGACAATATTATCTAAAGATATTTCATATTGAATAAATCTAGAATGTACTTAGTTCAAATATTTAGAAAGAGCTTTAACAAGTGTTATTTGTAACTACTCTGCTGTGAATTTGAGTATGAAACTGTAACTTTGCTTAGTTAATAAGTGGTTGATAGCTATCCACTCTCTGCAGAAGTGTATCAGAATATCCAGGGGAATAATACCTGAAAAAGAAAATTTGCTATTAGATACTTATGAAAAGATTCAACATAGTAGGCACAAAAGAATCAATGTAAGAAATTTATCTGAAATAATTCTGAATGAAACCTCAAATATACCCTGAATAATTATGCTCCTATAAGGCTTTGTGTATAAGATTAGAGACTATCAAGAAAATATCAACTCATAGGACAGTGCTACTTGAAGTATATAAATGTGATGGCAAAACAGATGTTTTCCAAGCAAAAGATTTTAACCCAGTGACAACATTTTATTACAGAGACTTTATTATGTATCAAGTGACTAATGTTACTTTTTTTAAGGTTAGACTACACAGTCTATTATTACTAATGAATTGTGTTCCGATTGCCTAAAAAATCATTCTCAGGATGTATGTTGATCAGATCTGGTCATTCTCAAAAAAAATTCACATTTAAAACTATTTAATAAATGGATTATAAATATTTGTATCACATAAACCTAGGAAATTTATTGTTTTTTGTTGGTTCTTGGGCATCTAAAGGACTTTAAATTTGTATTATAAATCAAACATAAAAGATTTGGAGTATAAAAGAATATTAAGCATATTGATTAATGCATTGTAGATGCTTAAAATGCCATGGAATTTACATGCATATAAATATCAAATAAAATTTGGCAGTCTTTCTGGAATAAATGGGTTTTAAAAATCTATGGAAGTATTTTAAAATTCCCAAAACACTCAAAATTGAAATTAGGCCTCTGAAGGCATTTTCTGCAGATAAAACCTAACGTTAAAGACCTGCTTTATCCTTTTGTTAGTCATTTTTATCTATGCCCAGATGCTAGACTTAAAAACTTAACATTTATATTGCATTAATTTCTTCCACAATCTATCAAGTTAAAGTGAGCAAAACAGAGCTATATTTTCTTAATCGTGTACTCAAAGGCAGTCACAATTAAACAGATACATACATATGCAAAATGCTACCTAAAGAATGTTTCTTCTACCCTTGAAAACACTGTCCTCCAATAGTTTCTTCAAAATAGTCTTACACTGAGGAATTCATAACTCTCAATTAGTCATAGAATTTAAAGCAGACTTCACATTCCTAGGCCTTAAAAATGTACAGATACCAGATAAGTACTTTTATATAAATGTAAGAAGTAGGTTTTGAAAAATCTGTAGAATTTTAATATTTTATGAACTTACTATTCTGTTTAGTAATATATTAAATGTGACAAATGTTTAATTTACCACATTAAAATATAAATTTATGGTATTTATTGTTATTTATATCAGATTAATAATAATTAGTGATTATTACCATGTTTAATATGATAGCCACTAGCCACATATGACTATTAAGCTAGTGTGTCTGAAGAACTAAATTTTTAGTATTTTATTTAAAATTAAAAAATGGACAATTCAGTTTTGGAAAACTTTCAAGTTTGTTTGGAACAACTGGAGTCTAATTTTTCAACTGTAAATTTTATGTACTCTAAATACACATCAAGTATTTCCAGTAAAATTTAGCATCTAAGGTAAAGGGCTGTGGGAAGTCATAAAAATAACTACCAGATTTCAAAAATTAGTGTAAAAAATGTAAAATAATTTATTAATGATGTTCATATTGACTATAAGCTGAAAATATAATATTTGGATATACTGGGTTAACAAAAATCTCATTAAAATTTAATTTAACCTGTTTATTTTATTATTTTTTTTTCTTTTAGACAGTATCCATCCCTATTGCCTGGGCTAGAGTATAGCAGTGTCATAGCTCATTGCAACCTCAAACTTCTGAACTCAAACAATCTTTCTGCCTCAGACTTCTGAGTTTTGGTGCATGATATCACATCTGGCTAATTTTTTTTAATTTTTTTGTAGAGAGAGTGTTTTGCTATGCTACTCAGACTTCATTTTACATTTTAAAATGTGGCTACCTGACTATCTGAAATTACTTATGTGGCTCACATTATATTTCTATTGAAGAGTATTGGTTTAAAATAAGGTCCATAATAAATCAATTAGGATGTACTAATAATTCTTGAAGCCTCAAGTTAGCTGGCTAACTTCCAAGCTAGTTGCCATACTTCTCTCCCCAAAGACCTTAGAGACCACCTAGTCTCCAGGAATCCCACGGGTAAGAGCATATACCTCAGCACTGATTCCTCTTACCCTCATCAGAAGAGTGTACATGTAGCATTACCTAACTGCCCATAAATGCATAAAGACTGCCTATGTATCTTGGTATACAGACCCATAAATAAATACATCAAACTGTCCATTAACCGTTATTATAGAAAGCTCCACTGCAACTAGAGTCAGGAATTAAAAAGTAGCTTCTCATCAGGCAAAGGTTTTGAACTCCTCAATAGCAACTATAGACATCTAACCAGAATAACCTTTATTTGTGTTATTTTCCAAGAAATAAAAAATCTCCTCAATATGCATTTATCATCAAATACTGAAAAATAGTAGGTGGCCAAGTGCTGCTACATAGTTTCTCCCATATTATAATAATATTAAATTTGGGCTTGGCACCTGTAGCTCAGCGGCTAGGGTGCCAGCCACATACAGTGGAGCTAGTAGGTTCAAATCCAGCCCCGGCCTGCCAAAAACAATGAAAACTAAAACCAAAAAATAGCTGGGTGTTGTGGTGGGTGCCTGTGGTCCCAGTTTGGGACCACAGGCAGAGGCAAGAGAGTCTCTTGGGCCCAAGAGTTTGAGTTTGCTGTGAGCTGTGATGTCATAGCACACTACCCAGGGTAACATGAGACTCTGTCTCAAAAAAAAAATTAAATTTGATTCACCTAATAATGCTATTTAATCTCCACAGAAAGAAAAATGAGAATGGAATGCCAAAAGAACAGTAACAGACATTTACTGAATTGAATTCTTATTATGGGAAAACCCATTGGCTACACAGTATCTCATTTAACTCTAACTCTATGAAATAAAGAAA
Source organism: Galagoides demidoff (assembly GCA_963574575.1). Lineage (NCBI taxonomy): Eukaryota > Metazoa > Chordata > Mammalia > Primates > Galagidae > Galagoides > Galagoides demidoff. The sequence continues at coordinate 9,014 of CAUYQV010144906.1, read as the reverse complement.
ATTACCTATATTTTACAGATGCAGAAACTGTGGTTAAAAGAATTAAATCTCACTTTCAAGGTCACATAATAAGTATCTTGAACTGAGAGAGGAATCTAGGTTTGTGTGACACCTCAGCCTGAGCTTTTAGCCATATTCCTCATGAAAGAACCAAAATGAACCTACAAAATAGACCAGGACTTTCCTTCCCTTTGGCTGCCAACCACTGCTATTGCAACTTACCTTCAAATGGCTTTGAAGAATGTAAGTGGATTAACCTTACCCTAGGTCCATGTAGAATTGCAGTTATTATTATATTATTATGATATTAGAATGTGCTAAATGGCAGACACGCATATACCTCCTTCCTTAAAGTAAATGCTTTTGTTTTTGTTTTTGTTTTTGAGACAGAGTCTCACTATGTTTACCTTGATAGAGTGCTGTCACATCATAGCTCACAGCAACCTCAAACTCTCGGGATTAAGTGATTCTCTTGCCTCAGCCTTCCAAGTAGGTGGGACTACAGGTGCCTGTTAGAATGCCTGGCTATTTTTTTGTTATAGTTGTCATTGTTTTTTTAGCTGGCTCTGGCTGAGTTCGAACCTGCCAGCCTCAGGGTATGAGGCTGGCACCGTAACCACTGTACTACTTATGGGCACTGAACCAAAGTAAATGTTTTTTCAAAAACCACTTCCCCTCCCTCCCCAGTTTAGGCAGAGATTCAGAAGATGAAGGAAGTTCATTTTATGGCTGTGGAATGAGCCAGGCCTAGAACTTAAGTCTTCCAAAGTCTAGTCAAGGCCCTTTCCCTTTTATTCTGCCTACCTTTAAAATGAAACATGTTTAAAGATTACTAAAAGTAGAAGGTGATATGAAATAAATATTTAGGGTAATAGATAAAAGAATGTATCAGTTGGTAATCTGTCTTATAAAGAATAATTATCGCTGGTTCTAAAATAGTAGTCTCCAAGTGATTCTCGAGAATTATGTAATTGTAAAAATAAAACCATTTGAGATTATATCTCTCTATTTCATAGAAAACATTTCAAGGATTTCATTAAAACATGATTTCATAGGCTGGGCACAGTGGCTTATATCTATAATCCTAGTACTCAGGGAAGTGGAAGCAAGAGGATTGCTTGAGCTCAGGAGTTGGAGACCAGACTGAACAAGAGTGAGACCCCCATTTCTACTACAAAAATAGAAAAATTATCATCATGTGGTGGCCTGTGCTTATAGTTGCTGCTATTGGGAGGCTGAGGCAGGAGGATCACTTGAACCGAGTTCTAAGGTTGCTGTGGGCTAGGCTGAGGCCATGACACCTAGCCTAAAGGATAGAGTGGGACTGTCTCAAAAGGAACAACCCACCCCTACAATTTTATAGAATCTAAAGCTTAAAGAAAATCAGAATTTTGAAAACATCGTTAGTCAGTTAACCAAAATTCTTCATGACAATTAGCCATTTTTTAAAATGAAATCCCAGCTCAACAGAATGTGAGAAGTTAAAAATTTACAATGGTATTTTGACAAAGCACCAGATTAAATTCTAATATGACAGAGTTTTGATTTCTCCTGGTGCTTAGTTAAAATACGCCTTTAATAAAACAGAAAGAGAACTTCCATCCAAGAAAGTGCCTTACCATTGATTGATTCTAGTAGGTCATTCCTTTGCGGGGGACCCCTTCATTTACTTTTATTCACTTTTCTGTAATTTTTTTTTTAAATTGCATAAAAAGTTATCTTAAACTTATATAAAATAGCATTCTTCCTGAGGGAATGTATATTTCATTTTTAAAAAGTAATTTTATTTTCCTGATAAAAGGTTTTCATATTTCTTTCATTTAGTAGTTTCATACTTTTACCAGAGCTGGTGGGTTCAAATCCAGCCTGGGCCTGCCAAACAATGACAACTACAACCAAAAAATAGCCAGGTGTTGTGGCAGGCGCCTATAGTCCCAGCTACTTAGGAGGCTGAGGCAAGAGAATTGCTTAAGTCCAAGAGTTTGAGGTTGCTGTGAGCTGTGATGCCACAGCACTCTACCCAGGGCAACATAGTGAGACACGGTCTCAAAAAAAAATGAATAAATAAAATATAAATTTGAACATTACATATAGTATTTATACATTTTGTGATATACTGTTCCTTTGCTGTATCAGATATATTAATTTTTTTTTTTTGAGACAGAATCTCACTTTGTAGTTCTGGGTAGAGAGCTGCAGCATCATAGATCACAGCTACCTTAAACTTTTGGGCTCAAGTGATCTTCTTGACTCAGCCTCCTGTGTAGCTGGGACTACAGGGGCCCATCACAACACCGGGTTGCTTTTGCAATTTTTAGTAGAGATGGGGTCTCGCTCTTGCTCAGGCTGATCTCTAACTCCTAAGCTCATGCAATCCACCCACCTCAGCATCCCAAAGTGCTAGGATTACAGGCATGAGCCACCACAAAACATATTCATATTTTTAATTTCCTCTTTTGGTCAAGGAGTTCTTGACAGGATGAATATATGAATAGAAAACAAATTTTAATCTTAAAATTGTTTTTGGCTTCTAAATCAGTATTACTACATATATTAAAAGTCATTAAGTTATAGCATATTATAATAAGTTAAATTTTAAAAATTGGAATTTATATTTTCTAATATTAATTAAAGAAAATAAATGCAGGATTAGAAAAACAGATAAAAAATGCCTTTCATTCTGCATTCTTTGTGGACATTTTTCAAAATTAAGTTGTTTAAATTATTCTACCTTTCTTGATTACTTTTATTTAGTTGGGTTTAGTGGCATAGATCTCTATTAGGCTTACAAGAACTGAGGCTTAGGTTTAATGCTCTACAAATCAACTTCATTTAAAAATATATTAACTTTGAAATCAGCATCTTGCTACATTACTCTGAGGTAGCTGCCTACCATAAACAACATTAGTTATGTAATTATCTTTTTTTCTTTTCTGCATTTAGTCACTTTCTTTTCATTCCTCAATATCTCTACTTGTAATACTCCCTTTATAATGTAAATGTGAACTTACAGCAGAGAAGTAATATATGCAGGGAACTGTGAAAGTCAGAATCTTTGGTCTTTTCTAAATTAGGAATTCACAATTTTAAAACTATTAGTTTAATCTGAATTCTGTTTTGGGGTACTTTTTAGTAAAGCACATGTTAAATTGGTACAGAAATGTCTTAAACGACATTTGATTTGAAAATGCATGTCAGTAAGAACATAATTGTAGGATTAGAGATCACGAGAGAAGTAAAGGTACACATTACCCTCATGGATCACTTCAAAGTCCACATTTTGAAACAGTGGATATAAAATCCAGAATTGAAAACAAAAAAACTACATTATAACATCAAACTTCTCCAAGTCCATTTTCCTCACCTTACTATTTCCTCTGGGTAACAATTGTTAATACTGTTGATATATTCATGCAGGAGAGAGCCAGGTTCTGCTTTTATCTCTTGAACCTTTTTAAGTCCACCACTTGTCACAAAGAGTCTTCGAGCTTTGCTATCATGAGGCAGCACCTTGAAAAGTGAGGCACATGAAGTTGTCAGTTTTGATTTTTCAAGTTAGATTATTACTATTGAAAAGCAATAATGTATCTGAGAAATTGTAAAAGAGAATTTATGCCCAATATACCTATAACATAATGAGCCAAAATCTGTTAGTGATTTGAATGCACTCTTTTTAGAAATGTATTAACTTTTCATATTGTAAAGATGAAATAAAGACAATGGAAATCCATTCATAAATGTAAAACATAAAGCTCACATCCATTCAAGGTCTCCACTCCCTACAAAATGAAAGGCAAACTCTTTAACAAAGCACAAAGAGTCCTTTCGGACCCAGCTCCTAAATACCTCTCCAGCCACCTTACAGTCCCCCGCAACAAGAATATCAAAATATACCTACTGTACCATTTCTAGCCTTTGCCCATACTGTTCCCTCTTTCTAACATGTATTTCCACTCTCCATAAACTCCTCTTGCTTGGTTATCTTAGTCATTTATTAAAGACTTATTAGCTCAAGCTCCTTTAAGAAACCTCTTCTGGAATATCTCCCATCTTTTCTTTCCACGATTAAGTATTTTTGGTACTTTTCTTCTCTCATAGCCTTCTGTCAAACCACTATCAGTGCACTTACCACAATATGTTAGTTATCCACTTATATTTGTCACATATAAATGTCAATGAAAGCAGAAACTCTACATTCTATTCATTCAATTCCCTCTTGGCTACTGCCTAATAGATACTCGACAAATGTGTAACAAATGAATATACTATAGAATAGGCAAAGAGGAGATTAAGATGTTAAAGTTACAAAAGAGGAATCAGGAAAGTAAGGAATCAACAAATCCAAGGGAAGATTTTTTTTTTAAAGCAACCAATAAGAACTTAAATCACTGAACTTGACAATTAATAGGGTGCTGAAGAATTATGTAAAGGCAGTTGCCTATAGATAGGAAGTTGAAGTCAGATTACCAGCAGTTAAGAGAAACATCAAGAAGTCAAGTGAACGCAAACTTTAAATTTAGTTTCAGAAAAAGGAGAGAGGCAATCAGTAAGCTGGGAGAGAGTTAATGGTTACAGGTATTTCAGATTTTGTTCTTAGGATCAAGGAGACTTGAGCATGTTTGTGGAGAGGAAAAAGCCAATGAAGATGATTAAATTTATTATGCAAGACAAAAAACAATAACCAGACTAATAATATCCTGGGGAGGGGATGGGCTCACAACGTGGAAATTTCTGCTCTCTTCCTTGGTCACTGCTGCTATTCTCTCTGACAGAAACACCCCTTCTGCCTTCATTTTGTTCTTTCTTCAAGGAGCAGCTCTTTTCATCTCTACTTTCTCCACTGAAGCCCTTTCTGAATACTTCAGACTGCATTTACCCATTCTTTCCTAAAAAAACTTTATCATAAAGTCCTACACATTGACTGTTTTCTGTTTTGTCTGTTCTCCTTAGCTAGATTATAAATTTCTTTGAAGAACTACTTTGTCTTATTCCTTTTCTTTTTTCTTTTTGAGACAGTCTCATTCTGGTGTGCTGGGTAGACAGCTGTGGCATCATAGCTCACAGCAACCCTGAACAAAGTCTTGAGCTCAAGCAATCCTCTTGCCTCAGCCTCCCACATAGGTGGGACTATAGGGGCCTACCACAACACCCAGCTATTTTTAGATATGGGGTCTTAATCTTGCTCAGGCTGGTCTTAAACCCTTGAGCTCAAGCAATCCACCTGCTTCATTATCCCAAAGTTACAGGAATGAGCCACCACACCCAACTTGTCTTCTTCTTCTTCTTTTTTTTTTTTTTTTGTCTATTCCCCAATGTCTGCCTGGGGTATCCAACCTTCCTTCTTCTCTGCCACACATTGGAAGAATAAGAGTTGTCTTGAGCCACACATTTAAATATGTGAACACTAATAAAATATGATTAGCAAAAAAAAAAAACACCAAACCAACAACAAAGTTCATGCATACTTTTCATGATATCCAATGCCACAGATAAGCATCAAAAGTCCTCACAAAATCAGCATGGGGCCCCAGGTAGTGTAGGCATTTAATAAATCATTAAAACTACAAAAGGGTCTTGCTAATAAGATGGCAATACAAATCAATCAGACAATAAAAGATAGCACTAGTATGTATTTCTAAAAAATAGAGTAGCCTATAGATAGAGGATTTTTTTTCTTTCCTCTCTTTAGGACTTGAATAGATCACTTTTAAATATTTGTTTGGCCTAGAGAATTTTCACTACTTCCTATCTCTGTCTCCAGCCACACTAATATCTTTGCACCTTCTGCCTGACTTTCTTACCTCTTTTAGTATTTTGGTAGCCTTAGATTAAGAAGATACCAAAGGCACATTAAAAAAGCACATGATATGAAATACTGTCTTTATTTTACTTTAGCTAGCTAACATTCACAAATCCCATTGATTTTGATTATTTTGAACTCAACATAGCTTAGTGTTCATTTTCATAGCCAGTTCAATAAAACTAGAATATCTCACTCATTAGCCTAAAAGATGAAACTGTAAAATGAAACTTTCGGAAATAATGCCAACTACCCATTTGTAAGAGCTGGTGACCTTGTCTACAGATGATCTACTCAGTCCCTTACTCCAGTCGCCTTCTTAGATGACCAAATTAGCTGGCCAATTTCTTAAGTAGTAACCAAAAATACAGAAAACTTAACACATGGATCAATTTTTCCTTTATAGTAATTTAGCCTTTTCTTTGTATTATTCAGTTAGTTAGTTGCTTGGTCAGGGGGCATGCCATTATATCTCCCACATCTCATATAATTAAGAGAGGAAAAAAGTTTGATTATTTTCTTGTAAAAAGGACACAGGTGTTTGATGCACAGAACTGTACCCTGAGGTGTCCTTGGCAATGTAAAACCTCTACTTTCCAGTAGCAATGGTGCTTGAGGATAGTTAAGCTCTTGGGACAAATTAAGAGAACTAAAAGCAGTTATTATAGTAGAGTCTATCTTTTAGATGAATACCTAGAACTAGACCTACTTAACTGTAGGGCCTACTTTAAAAGTTATAAAAATATATGGTTTTTGTTCATTATTTATAAAAATATAAATAGTAACTCCTCATTTATATAGCTTTATAACTGACTATTCAAATGAATTTTCCCATCCCATTCATTTTTCTAAAAATCCTTTTAATTAGCCTCACCACTTACATGTTTTATTTCTTAAAAACAGCTCTTTGGTTGTTTTTGTTTGTTTGTTTAATATATATGTGCCTGGAATTGAACTAAAACTCCTAACATGCACTATCGCATTCAGTCTTTTCAACAACCCTATGAAATAAGTACTCTTATTATTCCCATTTTACTGGTGGCCAAACTAAGGTTTAGAAAGGTAAAATTTTGCTAAAGAGCTGGTATGTGGGAAGTTCAGGTACTCCACCTCCTGATCCCAAGCTCATAGGCACCAAGGGAACTACCTGTGCAGCCCCATTTTCTAAAGTCAAATACACTGTGCATAGCTTCACCAGCTCTTGACAGCACAGGGTCGCCATCCAGACTCTCAGTGGTAACACATTCATTCTCTTTCATCCTTTTCTATCAGTAGTCAGCTGCCTGTGTCTACTTCTGTCAGCTCCACCTTTCTACTTTACTGTCATTTACTATTAATCTGCAATGATCTAACAAACATGACAGCCATACTTGTTAAAACTGCTAATATAGTAAGTCAATATGCTCCAAATGATTGTCTGAGAGCATCTCCAGTAAAGTGCATGGACTTTGTGACAAATATTTCAGTGGCTCAGAGACCTTTTCCTTTTCTCTATAAGATTTGTTCAGTGTTCCTAGGTGACTGACACTAAAAGACATTGAGAAAATTACTAAAAGTTACTTATAGTAATTAATATGGCAGTAATATACAGTACCTATATTAGGAAATATTTACATCCTGAAAACACAGTAAAAGATACTACAGAGGCTGTGGGGAAAATGGGAAGAGAGAGGAATTGTTTTGTTTATATCTAAGTTTTATTAACCTATGTTACCTTCCTTGTCAGTACAACTCAGTGAGAGTTTAGTAGTAAAACTCTGACCCCATCTTACAAGAAGAAAAAAAAAAAAAAAACACTGACCCAACAGAAAAAATAAGTTAACTTTCTTCCTCCCCTTACCAGTTCAGAGAGCATTTCTTACCTTACTAAACTGTCCGACCACATGCTTTAGAATGTTGGGAGGAGCATCATACAGAAATGGTTCAAGGGCTGGTAGGTAAGTGCATTTTTGAAGGATATTCTTTATGGCTTTTTTACACTATTAAAATACAAAGCAAAATGCATACAAAACTAAGTAATCGATCAAAGATTTGACAAAAATTCATATCTCACATTACTGGAATTTGAAAATAGAATCTATTTCCTGGTCTAAACTGCAGTTTCATTTTTTAAAAAATAATTTGAAAAACTCCCTTGTTGGTTTTATCAGAGTATCTTACAAGCTGTCTTTGTTTTAAACCTTAAAATGCATGGCGTATTAAAGACTGAGTTCTTAAAATACCTATAAGAAAATTAAAAGTCTAAACATAAAGTTACAAAGTACGAATTAATATGTACTATATTTTATTAGTGTAAAATTTGTACATATGAAACTGTGAGATAATTAGTACGTCCTATTTCTTCCAATCAAATATGAGAAAATAATTGTTTTTCTATAAAATTTAATTATTAGGTTATATTCACCAAATAATTTCATGGCTTATACATAAGCAGTCAGAAATGTTCCAGTGTGCATTAGTCAATGAGCATATACCTGTACGCTGCTATGGGTCATGGGTGAACACTCCCCCATTTATAGCCAGAAGCAAAGTACACAAGATCTACTTAACTTCAGAGAAAATCTCTACTCAAGAATATGGAGTGTATCAACCATAAGCAAAAGAAAAGGCACCTCTCATACCTCTCCCATATATTTCAAAGTGACATCACATAGTGCTAACTCCTGTCACAGTGTGGCTGGAGAAGGGCCCTAACGTGACAGCAGCACATCACTGCAGCCAGCTCTTAGACCTGGCTGGCTGTGATTCTGTTTCTCTGTATGAACTCTTTCACTTTGGAAAACTTCACAGCAATTGGTTTGTCTACAGCTATGTTCTAGAAGGCCACATCTGCCGGTCCATGGTTTGGTGCCGCAGCATATCCTCATGGTCTTTTCTCTTTTTACTTATTCTTTCTCAGAGGCCGTAGCCAACCCAGACTTTTGTGATTATAATTCTATTTTACATTGAATGTTTAACAGTGTGCTCGAAATGTCAAGGAACATTTTGATTTTCACATCAGGAATTTTATAATTAGGTGGATTTGTCAAAAACTTTCATCACATGTGTGCTATCAGTAAAGGTTCTCTTGAATTTTTTTTTTTTTTTTTGAGACGGAGCCTCAAGCTATCCCCCTGGGTAGAGTGTCATGGCATCACAGCTCATAGCAACCTCCAACTCCTGGGCTCAAGCGAGTCTCCTGCCTCTGCCTCCCAAGTAGCTGGGACCACAGGCG
>CAUYQV010144896.1:0-12248 GCA_963574575.1 Galagoides demidoff | reverse complement strand
TCTAAAGACTCAATTATAAGATCAACCATTTGGTTTATGCATTGTTGTGATGACAACTCCATTGGCAAATGGATCTTGGACTACAAGGGACTAAAACAGACAAAATAATTAAAAATTCTTGACTCTAAATTTATTTTTCTTTCTTTCTTTCTTTTCTTTTCTTTCTTTTGAGACAGGGTCTCACTTTGTTGCCCTCCATAGAGTGTCAGGACATCATAGCTCACAGCATCCTCAAACTCTTGCCTCAGCTTCCTGAGTAGTTGGGACTACAGGTGCCCACCTCAGCACCTGGCTAATTTTTGAGATGAGGTCTCACACTGCCTCAGGTTTGTCTTGAACCTGTGAGCTCAGACAACCCACCCGTGTTGGCCCCCCACGTGCTAGGATTACAGGCATGAGCCAATTGACCCTAAATTTCTGCAGACAGGAAAGAGCCTGAAAAGGGGTGTTAAGGGTTCCCAAGACCACCTTTAGGATCAATGCTTTGCCAGGAAAACTCACAGGATCCAGCATATAGTCATACTTTTGGCTGTGGTTTATTATAGTGAAAAGTTATAAAGAAAAATCAGCAAAGGGAAAAGGTTTGTGGGGCAAAGTCTGTAGGAAACCAAGTACAAGCTTGCAGGAATCCTCTCCCAGTACAATCACACAGGAACAACTTAATTTCTCCAGCAACAAGTTGTGACAATACATGGGATATGCTGTTTACCAGGAAAGTTTGCCTGATCCTAAATTACTGGGGGCCAGTTACATAGGTACCCTCTCTATCTACCATGTGACAAAATTCCAGACCCCCAGAAGGAAAGCGTGTGTTCATCATAAACCATACAGTTTTCACACACACAGAAAAATTAGATGTAATGAGGCACTCTTATCAATTAGGGAAAGTTTTGTATCAGTTTAGGGAACTGTTGAGCATGCAAGATCCCAGATGCCAGGCAAGGCCAACTTTGCAAGTAGACCTCTTCTCTTCTCTCTTCTCCTCTCCTCTCTTCTCTTCTCCTTTCCTCTCCTCTCCTCTCCTCTCCTCTCCTCTCCTCTCCTCTCCTCTCCTCTCCTCTCCTCCCCTCCCCTCCCCTCCCCTCTCCTCCCCTCTCCATCCCTCTCCTCTCCTCTCCTCTCTCCTCCTCTTCTCTTCTCTTCTTTTTTGCATTCCTTTATTCCCTAGTGCCCACTCTTAATACTCAACTGCCTTCTCCCATTGGCACCCCAGACACTACTACAATAATACAACCAAATACAGATGCTTCCTCTTGTCCTGACAACAAGAAAGAACTTTCCCAAGCAGCAAATGAGATCTCTAAACTTGCAGGCAATGCAAATTTTCAAGCAAGCCCTCCCCAACCTGCAAATCCCGGGGAGAAAGTGGCAGACTGACTGGAGCAATCCTGTAGCTTTGATCAAAATCACACAATGTTTATGTCCCTTGCTCTGTAGTTTCAAAGGGCAGGCAGGCGTCTGTATTCAGACAGAATGAGACCCTGTGAAAGTGGCTTTCTCTTTCATTTTTATAACATGCAAATTGCCAGAGTTTAATCAATCACCTCTAAATGAAAACCTGTATAAAGCCATAATTTGGCCCTGAGTATTGACTGGGTGATGTGGAATAGTGGATTGTCAAGAAAAACTATCCTCTGGTAAAAGATGAGTCCATGCTGGACTGACCATCAGTCTTCCCTGTTCAGACCAGGCCCTCCCTTCAGCTTTAAATTTGCCCAAATCAGTGACATTCCAGCCAGGGTTAGTACTTCTGCAAGTAGGCTTTCTAAGGATAGCAGTTTTAGGCCACCTGTGTTATCTTTTCTACATGCATGAGCTACTTCTCAAAGAAAATGAAGAACTTCTCAGACGGAGGAGTCCAGAACTGAGAGAGTAGAATTAAGAGCTATGGCAAACATGGGCTAAAGATTCGCTCTAGAAAGGAAAAAAGAAAAACAGAATGGGGCACTACTTCCAAAAAAGAACTCAGGCATGATCAAAAAGCCTCTCCTATCTCTGGAGTGGGAGACTTGTTGGCACATGCAGGACTAGACTTCAGATTGGCTGTGGATGCAGGATTACAATGTGCCTCCCATTTTTCCTGTCTTTGTAATGGAAGTGTCCATTGCAATTATCCAGTCCCTGTCTCATTATGTACATTGGAGAGTGTGGGGAATAGGAAACTTGTCTTTTTAGCTCATAGGTCTTTGGATCAAGAAGAGCCATGCCAAGTGAACCTTATCTACATCCAAATGTGATTATGGATCCACAGGATCTTGGACTTCAGTACTGACACCAGGATTAGATAAGACTTGGGGAGTCTTGGCTGGGCTAACTCTAATGTGCGCATGAGAGGAGTGTAAATCATTGAAGGCAGAGATAGACTGTCACAGATTACTGCATGAGTAGCCCCAGTTTCATACCTTTCTATATCTTAAATAACTCCCCTTCATGTTGACTCTGGGCTTGGCCATGTAACTTGTTTGGCCAATGAAACAACAGAAAATGTGAGGCAAGGAGAGTCTCGAAAGGTGACTGTGAGGCCATCCAAAATCATTTTACCCCTAGCCTATCTGACCACAGAAGCATGGGCGAGTTCAGCTAAGCTAGTCTTTCTTAGAAGCACCCAAGAAACCCACAGTATATTACCAAAATACATACTAAACAAGCTAATTTGTTGTTTTAAGCTACTGAGTTTTGGAGCAAGTGGTTTTCTAAGACGACTAAATGATATAGGTATAGCAAGATATTTAAAGGACCAGAAGACAAGCCGGTTCTAGGTTAAGACAGAGAAAATTTATTGCTGTCCTAACTTGGTGAAAGCACATCAGTTTCTTTGTTTTTTTGGCTGGGCCAGGTTTGAACCTGCCATCTCTGGTATATGGGGCCAGCGCCCTGCTCCTTTGAACCACTGGTGCTGCCCAGTACATGAGTTTTGATGACATTTTCTAGCCAGGATAGAGAAGGGGAGCACTTGCCAAATCAATAGCAACATATCAAATTCCAGTATCATTGTTAAGTCAATAAACACAAAACTTCTGTTGCCACCTGCTTAAGTCTAAGTTACCTGTCATTCTCCCAGATGATATCTTCAGCACAGTTCATGTTAAACAGGGTATGTAAAAAATTGCCAACAGGGCAGCACCCTACTCCACTCATGGAGTAGGGTACTGGCCCCACATACTGGAGGTGGTAGGTTCAAACCTGGCCCCAGCCAAAAAAAAAAATTGCCAACAGCCTAAAAACTGGTTGTTCTGTTGGCTTAGCACCAATTATTGACACTAAAAGGAGGTGTCACTTCCTTTGCACCACAGAGACAGTGTAGACAGGGTGTGGTGGGAACCCAGATGATGCCCTAGGGTCTTTCATTAAAAATAACATTGTAGCATGCAATACTGTTTGAAATCATTTTCCCCCAGTAGAACCTCTTTCAAAATTGGAGTCAATCCTCTCAATTCCTACAGCTGCTTTGTCAGCTAAGTTTATGTAAGATTCTCAATCCTTTTTTTTGGTCATTTCAATAACATTCACAACATCTTCACCAGATGGGGTGGATTCCATCTCAAGAAAACACTTTCTTTGCTCATTCATAAGAAGCAACTCCTCATCTGTTTATGTTTTATTATGAGATTGTGAAAATTCAGTCCCATCTTCAGGTTCTACTTCGAATTCTAGTGCTTTTGCTATTTCCACCACATCTGTACTCCCATCCTCCACTGACATCATGTATGAGGGTTGGAATCAACTTCCTTTGAACTCCTATTAATGCTGATATTTTGACCTCCTGCCATAAATCCTGAATGTCCTTAATGGCTCCAGAATGGTGAATCATTTCCAAAGGTTTTCAATTTACTTTGCCTACATACATCAGAGGAATCACTATGGCAGCTATAGACTTACAGAATGGATTTATTAAATAATAGAGTTAAAAGTCAAAAACCTTGGTCCATAGGCTACAGAATGGATAATGTGTTAGCAGGCATGAAAACGATGTTAATTCCTTGTACATCTCCATCAAAGCCCTTGGGTGATTAGGTGTATTGTCAACAAGCAGTAATAGTTAGAAAGAAATCTTTTTTTCTAAGCAGTAGGTCTCAACAATGGGCTTAAAATATTCAGAAATCATGCTGTAAACTGAGGTACTGTCATCTAAGTTTTGATGTTCCATTTTTAGACTACAGGCAGAGTAGATTTACTTTTATTTTTAAGGGCCTTATGATTTTTAGGGTGGTAATTGAGTATTGCCTTTGATTTAAACTCACTAGCTGCACTAGGCCCTAACATGAGAATCAGCCTGTCCTTTAAAGCTTTGAAGCCAGGCATTAACTTTTCTCTAGCTATGAAACTTCTAGATAACTTCTGCCAAGAGAAGGGTGTTTCATTTACATGAAAAATCTGTTGCTTAGTCACCTTCACTATCTTTACTAGATTATCTGGATAACTTGCTGTAGCTTCTATATCAGCACTTGCTGCTTCACCCTGCACTTTATGTTATGGAGATAAGGTCTTTTCTTAAACCTCATGAACTAACCTCTACCAGCTTCCAGTTTTTCTTCTGCAGCTTCCTCACTTCTCTTAGCCTCATACAACTGGGAGATGGGGTCATGTGCTGGATGCTCTGCCTTAGCTTAAGGCAAAATTGTGTCTGTTTTTATCTTCTATCCAGATGACTCAAACTTTCTGCATAACAGCAATAAGGCTATTTTGCTTTCGTATTATTTATGTGTTCATTGCGGTTGCACTTTTAATGACCTTTAAGAACTTTTCCTTTGTATTTATGACACTGTTTGGAACAGAGGCCAAGCTGTTGGCTATCCTGGATTTCTTGGCATGCCTTCTTCATTAAGCTTAATTATTTCTAACGCTTGATGTAAAGGAGAGATGTGTGGCTCTTCCTTTCATTTGAACACTTAGAGGTCAACTAGAGTTATTAATTGGTCTAATTTCAATACTATTGTATCTAAAAGAATAGGGAGGCCTGAGGAGAAAGAGATAGAGGAACAGCCAGGCAGTGGATTGGTCAGAGCACCCATGTTTATTAAGCTCCCTGCCTTATGTGGGTACAGTCCATGGGTGCCCTGAAACAACTATAATAACAACACTGAAGATCTCTGGTTAGAGATCCCTATGAAAGACAATAATAATGAAAACTTTGAAATATTATGAGAATTACCAAAATATGACACAGAGATATGAAAACAAGCACATGCTGTTGGGGGAAAAAAATGTCACGAATAGCCTTGCTTGCTGCAAGTTTGCCACAAACCCTCAGTTTGTTAAAAAAGAAACAAAACATTATCTGTGAAGTGTGATAAAACAAGATGTGCCTGTGTGTGTTCTCTTATGGTTAAGCTTAGGGTCAACCACAGGTGTGACATCCCACCTGAGAAAAGAGGTCAGTGGTTAGCAAGGCGACTCTACTTTCTTCTTTGTGAGGTCCTTTCACTTGAACCTCTTTGAGACTCCCCTGGAACCTACAACATGGATGTACATGGGAGGAACTGTGGTGTGTTTGTATTGGCGGGAGAGGGGTACTGCAGGCTGGAGCAGAAGAGGGCCAGGCATCACATGCAGAAGCTAGACCAGAGAAAACTTTTTGATTGTTTTCTGTCCTCCCCTCACTTTATCCCAGGGAGCCTGTGGCTATAAGGAGGACAGAAGCTGTGCCAATCCTGCTGGAGACACAGCCATAGGCGCAGGCCAATCCGTTGGCTTTTGAGGAGCTTCTTCCCCAATTCCTTTCACCTCCCCACCCCTAATCGTAAAGTTAAGCTAATTTAACAACCAAGGGAGACAGTTTCATACTAAGTGAAAGAGGGTATTTATACCCCACAGGTCTCTTTGTCTCTGTTTCTCTCACCTCCTCTCCATCCTGAGAGGGGCCCACTTCCAACTCTGTTTGGAAGTGCACTAAACTTTCTCTTTGTTCTTCCTACGTAAAATGTCTCTTCATTACACCAAAACTTGTGCAAGTTACTTTATTTCCTATTTACACTGTCTGCGCTGCTCCAGTTTTATTTCCAGTTTCTATTCATTTTTATTTTCAGTTACTGCTGTGCCTCGGTTGAACTTCCTAGCTCCGTGGAGTAATCAAATCAGGTCATCTGGGTTCAGGGAACTGGGACCCCTGACCCCCAACAACCTAGATGTGACGACATTCACTTAGGTAACGTAATGTTTAAAAATTCATTTTTATACAACAAACACACGAATGAATTCTTGTGGATAACTTTCTGGAAGGTTATTGACATTAACAATGTGCTGTGTGTTTTTCCAAGGCCTTTTCCCATATTGTTACACACAAACGTGCGTATATACAAATATATACTTTTTTGCAGAAAAGAAGTTATATGTATTACTTTGCTTTATTTACTTAGCATTATGTCTTAGAGAATTTCCGGGTTAGTATCTTTTTTTCCCATTATAAAAAAGAAACTGGTGTCTAAACTTCCATTATGTGAGTGATTTGTAATTTATTTATCCGAACTCTGATTCTTGAATATTCAGGGGGCTTCTAGTTTTTTTTCCTTTCAAAAACAGTGCTATAGTGACCATCTTTTTATATTGTTATTTATTTATCTAATGTCAGTATTTCCCCCAGAATAGGTGCCTATACATTGTTGCCTGTACAAAGGTTGTGCATATTGTAGAGTTGTAAGGTATGGCCAAATTATTCTCCAGAAAGACTGTATTTAATGGCACTGCCTCTCACAGTGAAGGAGACACCAGTTCTCACACATTGGCCCAATGCATCTGTTAGCTTGCTTTGCCAAGTTGAATTTTTAATGGAATGTTTTGAGCTATATTCCCTTAGTCCCCATTTCCCCTGAGTTCAAGACCTATTCCAAATCAGGAATATAGGGAAAAGAACTCTCACAATTAGATATGGAAATTAATTAGCAGAAACTACATGAGACAATACAACCTGGTGTTTGCTATTCTAGCATTTGATATCTCCACATGAAGCAGAGTGTAAAAATATGGCTTGTGAATAGATTTGCTGAGGCATACATTTCAATCCTGGGAGTGTTGAGGTTGCCAAGGAGGAATGTGATTAACTGAGAATGACAATACTTGACCTCTATTAAGTATGCAATTGTATGTCAGGCCCTGGGCTTGTATTTTCTAATTGTCAACTTCCCAAAAATTTGATCCCCACACCACAAATGAAGAAAATGAAGCTGAAAGAAAGAACACATTTTACAAATACTTCAAGCCCACCTCAGACCCACTGATGTGGGGTCTCCAACATCAGGCTGGCATATAAGACCTTAGGAGTGCAATGATTTCTGTATTTAGACTCTCAAAGATGCTGGAATTCCATTTCCCCTGGAATTTTATCCTCCAGAGAGTCTTTTCCTATTCCTGTCAAATCCTTCCAATACCTAACTGCATGCCAGATCACACTTTGTCCTGTTTTGTGAAAAATTGAGGATGGGCACCAAGATGCTGTGTTACTGAGTGTGAGACTTAAAGACAGTGAAATCCAAAAAAGTCAGATGGTGAAGATCTGTACAAGGAAGCCTACTTGCCTTTCTGTGTTACTTTAAGTATGTATCAAATCATATTTTGAGAAATCTACAAAGTGTTGCCCCTCACTTCCCTACATTCATTTTTTTTAAGTTGGCCTAACAGAGAATTTTATTTCCCAGTAACTCAATGCACACTAATTAAACATGAGATGCATAGAGACTAGTAATTTATAAAGTGAGAGATATCATCTCCAAGACTTGAACACAAAGGGAAGTTGGAAAAGGGCTTAGATAAAATCTTTTTATTATTATTATTATTTTATTTTTTTGTGACTCTATCTCACTTTGTCACCCTTGGTAGAATGCTGTGGCATCATAGCTCACAACAACCTCAAACTCTTGGGCCCACGCAATTCTCTTGCCTCAGCTTCCCGAGTAGCTGGGACTACAGGCACCCACCACAATGCCCAGCTGTTTTTTAGAGACAGGCTCTCACTCTGGCTCAGGCTGGTTTCGAACCTGTGAGCTCAGGCAATCCACCTGCCTCAGCCTCCCAGAGTGCCAGGATTATAGGCATGACCCACCATGCCCAACCCTAGATAAAATCTTGTAGAGCTATGTTCATATCCTTCTTTAGTTGCCTCTTCTAGGTGGAAAAGATAAATTTTAGTGAATAGGTAAAAATCATTCAGACTCAAAGAGTATTCACATTGGAGATGGCAGCATGAGTACAAACAGGGCCTGCATCAGTGATTGTTGGGGCATGGGGAGGTGGCACTGCCTGCTATACACACAGGCGCTGCATCTCACCAGCCAGAGGCTCTATGGTTTTCAAAGAGGAAAAGGGACCCAGAGATCATCTCTGAGACCCTTGCATCCTGAATCGTGGATCTTCCCACTTATCCTTTAGAGAGCCTCACTGAGGGTAAGTCATTAATATGACCTTACAGTCATTCACAAGTGATAAGAGCCTACTTATTGCAAATGTTAAGAACCAGTTCAGTTCAAACTTCATGCCAAGTTATCATTGTGAATTATGATTAAATAGTCATCTTTAGATTACTTGTGATATCTAATATAATGTAAATGTTCTGTAAGTACTTGTTATACTTTTTATTTTAGTTCGTGTGTGTGTGTATGTGTGTGTTTTGTTGTTGCATTGTGAAGGGATCATGGTGAAACCTCCCCTTTTCACTTCATCTGGTTTGCTGAAAGATCAATTCACAATTATGGTGGATTAATAAGAGAAAGGTTCATTTCTAAAAACCATGCATATAGGGGGGACCACAAGAATGATTACCCAAAGTCTCAGTGATGGTCAGAGACTTTTAAAGATGCCTTTTAGATGGGATGGGGAGAGTGTGGAAAGTATACATGGAGCAAGTGGCTGCTAGAGGGGACATGTAGATGGGTGGAAACAAATTTAATTATAGATTAATCTGAGAGACATGTCTCTGGCCTCAAATGATCTTAGGACCAGGTCTGTTTTTATGCAATAAGGAAGTCAGCAGCCTTTTCTGATTCTAAATCAGGTTACTTAGGTTTAATAGAGGAGAGGCCAGTGCTTTTTGATCAAAAATGGCCTTTTAACTTAATATATTCTTTATACCAAGGAATCATATTTTGGAGTGTAATTTCTGTAGCTCTTTCAATTGTTATTTATTATTTTCCATCTGTGGTTGATTGAATCAGTGGATGAGAAACTCATGAATGTGGAGGGCTTACTATACCTAAAAATGAAACTATTTTAAAAAGTAAAAAAAAAAGAAACCTGATCACAGTCATTTCATACTGCTCAAGGGAACAATATTACAAGAGGAGATTTCTTTTCTTTTTTTGAGTCAGAGCCTCAAGCTGTTGCCCTGGGTAGAGTGCTGTGGCATCATAACTCACAGTAACCCCAAACTCTTGGGTTCAAGTGATTCTCTTGCCTCAGCTTCCCAAGTAGCTGGGACTACAGGCACCTGCCACAATGCCTGGTTATTTTTTGTTGTTGCAGTTGTCATTGTCATTTAGCTGACCAGGCCAGGTTTGAACCTGTCAGCCATGGTGTATGTGGCTGGTGCCATAAACACTGTGCTATAGGCACTGAGTCAAGAGGACATTCCAATTCTAAATATTTATACACCTAACTTAAATGCTCCCAGATTTATGAAATGGACTTTAAGTGATCTGATCAATATGATATAATATAACACCACAATAGCTAGGGACTTTAACACCCCTCTGGCAGAACTGGACAGAACCTCTAAACAGAAACTAAACAAAAAATAGGGGGACTTAAATGTAATCCTAGAGCAATTGGGCTTAATAGACATATGGAGAACACACCATCCCAAAGCTAATGAATTAAATTCTGCTGAATGAATTATATTAGTCCCTGAATCATACTCCAAAATAGGTCATATTCTAGGACACAAAACCTCAACAAAATTAAAAGAATTGAAATTATACCTTGTATCTTCTCAGATCACAGGGCAATAAAGGTAGAACCCAACTCTTAACAAAAATTTTTAATCCCCACACAAAGGCATGGAAACTAAACAACCTTATGCTGAATGACAGTTGGGTCAAGGAAGAGACAAAAGAGGAAATTGTTAAATTCCTCAAACATAACAAGGAAGCCACAAGCTACCAAAACCTCTGGGATATTGCAAAAGCAGTCCTCAGAGGGAAATTTATTGCAGTAGATGCCTACATCTGAAAAATAGAAAGAGAACACATCAATAACCTAATGAATCCTCTCAAGGAAATGGGAAAAAAAGAGCAATCCAATCCCAAACCTAACAAAAGAAAAGAAACAACCAAAATTAAATCAGAAATAATGAAATTAAAAACAAAAGAATCATTCAGAAAATTAATGAAACAAATAGTTGGTTCTTTGAAAAGGTAAACAACAAAGATGAACAAAATTAATAAACTTTGGCCAGATTAACTAGAAACAGAAAAATAACATCCCTAATAACCTCAATCAGAAATGAAAAAGGGAAATAACAACAGATACAACAGAGATATAAGAGATTAACTCTGACTACTACAAAAAACCCTATGCCCCCAAATTTGACAATGTGGAGGAAATGGACCAATACCTGGAATCACACCCATCTCTCTAGATTTAACCTGGAAGAAGAGGATCTCTTGAACAGACCAACATCAAGCCCTGAAATTGAATAAATAATAAAAAAGCTTCTAACCAAAAAAAAAAAAAAATCCCTAGGCCAATCAGCTTACACCAGAATTCTATCAAACCTTAAAAAATGAGTTTGTACCAATACTGCAGAACCTATTCCAAAACAATGAGAAGGAAGGAACCTTCTCCAGAACATTCTATGAAGCAAACATCACCCAAACCAGGAAAGGACCCAACTAAAAAGGAGAACTACAGACCAATTTCACTGATGAATATCAATGGAAAAATACTCAGTAAAATCCTAGCAAATACATTACAGCTACATATTAAAAAAAATTATGCATCATGATCAAGTAGTCTTATCCCAGGGATACAATTGGTTTAACATACACAAATCCATAAATGTAATTAACCATATAAATAGAAGCAAAAACAAAGGTCATATGATCCTCTAAATGTAGAAAAGCAATTGACAAAATTCAGCATCCTTTTCTAACAGTAACATGTAAGAAAACTGGCATAGATGGCACATTTCTTAAACTGATTGAAGCCATCTACTACAAACCCACAGTCAATATCATACTAAATGGAGTAAAACTGAAAGATTTTCCGCTTAGAACTGAACCAGATAAGGATGTCCACTATTGCCACTACCATTCAACATAATTCTGGAAGTTCTAGCCAATGCAATCAGGCAAGAGAAGGATATTAAGGGCATCCAAATGGAGGCCCATTTATTGAATAGGCATTCAATACATGGTGCTGGGAGAATTGGATAATGACATGTGAAAACTGAACCCATACCTTTGGACCCATACCTTTCACCACTTACAAAAATTGACTCAGGATGGATAAAAGGTTTAAATATAAGACATGAAATTATAAAAATCCCTTTTCTCCACATCCACACAAGCATCTCTGGTTTTGGGATTTTGTGATATGGGCTACACAGCTAACATTTAATTTAAAAAAAGAAAGAAAGAAAGAAATTATAAAAATCCTAGAAGAAAGTTTGGGGAAAACTCTTAATAATGTTGACCTGGGGAAAGCTTTTATGAAGAAGAAAGATCTCATTGACAATCGCAACAACAACAAAAATAAACAAATGGGACTTAATTAAGCTGAAAAGCTTCTGCAAAGCTAAGGACACAACAATTCAAGCAAATAGGGCTGGGTGCAGTGGCTCACACCTGTAATCCTAGTAGTCTGGGAGGCAGAGGCAAGTAGATTGCCTGAGCTCAGGAGTTCGAGTAAGAGTGAGACTCTGTCACTAAAAATATCCTGGTGTTGTGGTGGGCCCCTGTAGTCCCAGCTACTTGGGAGGCTCAGGCAAGAGGATCCCTTGAGACCAAGATTTTGAGGTTGCTGTGAACTATGACCCCACACTACTCTACCAAGGATGAAACAGTGAGACTGTGTCTCAAAAAAAAAAAAAAGTAAATAGACAACCTTCAGAATGGGAAAAGATATTTGCTTGTTATGAATCTGACAAAGGGTTGATCACTAAATCTACAGAGAACTCAAATTAATTGACAACAACAACAACAACAAAAAGAACAAAGACTCTCATCTTTCACTGAGCAAAGAGGACCTTCTCTGAAGAAGACATATGAATGGCTAACAAATATATGAAAAAATGTCCATCACCCCTAATCATCAGAGAAATG